>JACCIZ010000449.1:0-43600 GCA_025506415.1 Flaveria robusta
GAATGACCCTTAAAATCAATCAACTCATACCCAAAACTAATCAAGACCACTCCACAAACATTATCAAACACTCTCGGCTTAAAAAGCCACTTATTTAAACAAGTGATAACTTTCAATCTCCAAAATCATTTATTGAGTCAAGGCAAGAAAGCAAGTTGTAAAGGACCAAAACACTAATTGTATACACCATATACACTCGTATACACTCATATGTCATACGTATAACAATCAACGCAATGTGTGATAGACGAAAATGATATCAATTATGGTAACATGATGTAGTAAATAAGATTTATCAGTATTTAAATCAAAATTGTGCAACTACGAATTGTTGCATCGAGTTATTCAAGAAAGCTTAACAAAATACATAGAAAAGAATGTAGTTTTACAAAAACATTAAAAATAGAGTTCACGCTTGGTTAGTTGTTGATTACAATAACAACCTCCGATTCCATGGAGTTTTGATATTTAAGCCTTTAAACACACTCATGAACTAATATAATCGAATTGGATGATTACAATCAGTGAAATGACACTATAAATGACAACCAAAAACTGGTACTAACCGTTTATAAAACACCAACCGAACACGAAAACACACGAATGACCCTTAAAATCAATCAACTCATATCCAAAACTAATCAAGACCACTCCACAACCATTATAAACACTCTCGGCTTAAAAAGCCACTTATTAAAACCAAGTGATAACTTTTGATCTCCAAAATCATTTATTGAGCGTCAAGGCAAGAAAGCAAGTTGTAAAGGACCAAAACACTAATGTATACACTCATATACACTCGTATACACTCATATGTCATACGTATAGCAATCAACGCAATGTGTGATAGACGAAATGATATCAAATCATGGTAACATGTTTAGTAAATAAGATTTTTTAGTATTAAATCAAATTGTGCAACTACGAATTACTATATCGAGTTATCAAGAAAGCTTATCAAAATACATGGAAAGAATGTAGTTTTACAAAAACATTAAACAATAGGAGTTCACGCTTGGTTAGTTTGTTGCTTACAATAACAACCTCCGATTCCATGAGTTTTGATTTTAAGCCTTCTAAACACACTCATGAATAATCAATCGAATCCGATGATTACAATAAGTGAAATGACACTATAAATGACAACTGAAACTGTACTAACCGTTATAAAGAAACATAACCGAACACGAAACCACATGAATACCCTTAAAATCAATCAACTCATACCCAAAACTAATCAAGACCACTCCACAACATTATCAAACACTCTCGGCTTAAAAAGCCACTTATTTAACCAAGTGATAACTTTCAATCTCCAAAATCATTTATTGAGCGTCAAGGCAAGAAAGCAAGTTGTAAGGACCAAAACACTAATTGTATACACTCATATACACTCGTATACACTCATATGTCATACGTATAACAATCAACGCAATGTGTGATAGACGAAAATGATATCAAATTGGTAACATGATGTAGTAAATAAGATTTATCAGTATTTTAATCAAAATGTGTAACTAACGAATGTTGCATCGAGTTATTCAAGAAAGCTTAACAAAATATAGAAAGAATGTAGTTTTACAAAAACATTAAAAAATAGGAGTTCACGCTTGGTTAGTTTTTGATTACAATAACAACCTTCGATTCCATGGAGTTTTGATATTTAAGCCTTTTAAACACACTCATGAACTAATATAATCGAATTGGATGATTACAATCAGTGAAATGACACTATAAATGACAACCGAAAACTGGTACTACCGTTTAAAGAAACACAAACCGAACACGAAACACACGAATGACCCTTAAAATCAATCAACTCATACCAAAACTAATCAAGACCACTCCACAACCATTATCAACACTCTCGGCTTAAAAAGCCACTTATTTAACCAAGTGATAACTTTCAATCTCCAAAATCATTTATTGAGCGTCAAGGCAAGAAAGCAAGTTGTAAAGGACCAAACACTAATTGTATACACTCGTATACACTCATATGTCATACGTATAACAATCAACGCAATGTGTGATAGACGAAAATGATATCAAATTATGGTAACATGATGTAGTAAATAAGATTTATCTGTATTTTAATCAAATTGTGCAACTACGAATTACTGCATCGAGTTATTCAAGAAAGCTTAACAAATACATAGAAAAAATGTAGTTTTACAAAAACATTAAAAAATAGAGTTCACGCTTGGTTAGTTTGTTGATTACAATAACAACCTCCGATTCCATGGAGTTTTGATATTTAAGCCTTCTAAACACACTCATGAACTAATATAATCGAATCTGATGATTACAATAGTGAAATGACACTATAAATGACAACTGAAAACTGGTACTAACCGTTTATAAAGAAAACAAACCGAACACGAAACCACATGAATGACCCTTAAAATCAATCAACTCATACCCAAAACTAATCAAGACCACTCCACAACCATTATCAAAACTCTCGGCTTAAAAAGCCACTTATTTAAACCAAGTGATAACTTTCAATCTCCAAAATCATTTATTGAGCGTCAGGCAAGAAAGCAGTTGTAAAGGACCAAAACACTAATTGTATACACTCATATACACTCGTATACACTCTATGTCATACGTATAACAATCAACGCAATGTGTGATAGACGAAAATGATATCAAATTATGGTAACATGATGTAGTAAATAAGATTTATCAGTATTTAATCAAATTGTGCAACTACGAATTGTTGCATCGAGTTATTCAAGAAAGCTTAACAAAATACATAGAAAAGAATGTAGTTTTACAAAAACATTAAAAAATAGGAGTTCACGCTTGGTTAGTTTGTTGATTACAATAACAACCTCCGATTCCATGGAGTTTTGATATTTAAGCCTTTTAAACAACTCACTCATGAACTAATATAATCGAATTGATGATTACAATCAGTGAAATGACACTATAAATGACAACTGAAAACTGGTACTAACCGTTTATAAAGAAACACAACCGAACACGAAACACACGAATGACCCTTAAAATCAATCAACTCATATCCAAAACTAATCAAGACCACTCCACAACCATTATGAAACACTCTCGGCTTAAAAAGCCACTTATTTAAACCAAGTGATAACTTTTGATCTCCAAAATCATTTATTAAGCGTCAAGGCAAGAAAGCAAGTTGTAAAGGACCAAAACACTAATTGTATACATTCATATACACTCGTATACACTCATATGTCATACGTATAGCAATCAACGCAACGTGTGATAGACGAAAATGATATCAAATCATGGTAACATGTTTTAGTAAATAAGATTTTTTAGTATTATAATCAAAATTGTGCAACTACGAATTACTATATCGAGTTATTCAAGAAAGCTTCAAAATACATGGAAAGAATGTAGTTTTACAAAAACATTAAACAATAGGAGTTCACGCTTGGTTAGTTTGTTGCTTACAATAACAAACCTCCGATTCCATGGAGTTTTGATATTTAAGCCTTCTAAACACACTCATGAAATAATACAATCGAATCGATGATTACAATAAGTGAAATACACTATAAATGACAACTGAAAACTAGTACTAACCAATTTAAAGAAACAAAGCGAACACGAAACACATGAATGACCCTTAAAATCAATCAACTCATACCAAACTAATCAAGACCACTCCACAACCATTATCAAACACTCTCGGCTTAAAAAGCCACTTATTTAAACCAAGTGATAACTTTCAATCTCCAAAATCATTTATTGAGCGTCAAGGCAAGAAAGCAAGTTGTAAAGGACCAAAACACTAATTGTATACACATATACACTCGTATACACTCATATGTCATACGTATAACAATCAACGCAATGTGTGATAGACGAAAATGATATCAATTATGGTAACATGATGTAGTAAATAAGATTTATCAGTATTTTAATCAAAATTGTAACTACGAATTGTTGCATCGAGTTATTCAAGAAAGCTTAACAAAATACATAGAAAAGAATGTAGTTTTACAAAAACATTAAAAAATAGGAGTTCACGCTTGGTTAGTTTGTTGATTACAATAACAACCTCGATTCCATGGAGTTTTGATATTTAAGCCTTTAAACACACTCATGAACTAATATAATCGAATTTGATGATTACAATCAGTGAAATGACACTATAAATGACAACCGAAAACTGTACTAACCGTTTATAAAGAAACACAAACGAACACGAAAACACACGAATGACCCTTAAAATCAATCAACTCATACCCAAAACTAATCAAGACCACTCCACAACCATTATCAAACACTCTCGGCTTAAAAAGCCACTTATTAAACCAAGTGATAACTTTCAATCTCCAAAATCATTTATTGAGCGTCAAGGCAAGAAAGCAAGTTGTAAAGGACCAAAACACTAATTGTATACACTCGTATACACTCATATGTCATACGTATAACAATCAACGCAATGTGTGATAGACGAAAATGATATCAAATTATGGTAACATGAGTGTAAATAAGATTTATCAGTATTTTAATCAAAATTGTGCAACTACGAATTGTTGCATCGAGTTATTCAAGAAAGCTAACAAATACATAGAAAAGAATGTAGTTTTACAAAAACATTAAAAAAGGAGTTCACGCTTGTTAGTTTGTTGATTACAATAACAACCTCCGATTCCATGGAGTTTTGATATTTAAGCCTTCTAACACACTCATGAAATAATACAATCGAATCCGATGATTACAATAAGTGAAATACACTATAAATGACAACTGAAAACTAGTACTAACCATTATAAAGAAACATAACCGAACACGAACCACATGAATGACCCTTAAAATCAATCAACTCATACCCAAACTAATCAAGACCACTCCACAACCATTATCAAACACTCTCGGCTTAAAAAGCCACTTATTTAAACCAAGTGATAACTTTCAATCTCCAAAATCATTTATTGAGCGTCAAGGCAAGAAAGCAAGTTGTAAAGGACCAAAACACTAATTGTATACACTCATATACACTCGTATACACTCATATGTCATACGTATAACAATCAACGCAATGTGTGATAGACGAAAATGATATCAAATTATGGTAACATGATGTTAAATAAGATTTATCAGTATTTAATCAAATTTTGCAACTACGAATTGTTGCATCGAGTTATTCAAGAAAGCTTAACAAAATACATAGAAAAGAATGTAGTTTTACAAAAACATTAAAAAATAGGAGTTCACGCTTGGTTAGTTTGTTGATTACAATAACAACCTTCGATTCCATGGAGTTTTGATATTTAAGCCTTTTAAACACACTCATGAACTAATATAATCGAATTGGATGATTACAATCAGTGAAATGACACTATAAATAACAACCGAAAACTGGTACTAACCGTTTATAAAGAAACACAAACCGAACACGAAAACACACGAATGACTCTTAAAATCAATCAACTCATATCCAAAACTAATCAAGACCACTCCACAACCATTATCAACACTCTCTCGCTTAAAAAGCCACTTATTTAAACCAAGTGATAACTTTCATCTCCAAAATCATTTATTGAGCATCAAGGCAAAAAGCAAGTTGTAAAGGACCAAAACACTAATGTATACACTCATATACACTCGTATACACTCATATGTCATACGTATAGCAATCAACGCAATGTGTGATAGACGAAAATGATATCAAATCATGGTAACATTTTAGTAAATAAGATTTTTTAGTATTTAATCAAAATTGTGCAACTACGAATTACATATCGAGTTATTCAAGAAAGCTTATCAAAATACATGGGAAAGAATGTAGTTTTACAAAAACATTAAAAATAGAGAGTTCACGCTTGGTTAGTTTGTTGCTTACAATAACAAACTCCGATTCCATGGAGTTTTGATTTTAAGCCTTCTAAACACACTCATGAACTAATAAATCGAATCTGATGATTACAATAGTGAAATGACACTATAAATGACAACTGAAAACTAGTACTAACCGTTTATAAAGAAACACAACCGAACACGAAAACCACATGAATGACCCTTAAAATCAATCAACTCATACCAAACTAATCAAGACCACTCCACAACCATTATCAAACACTCTCGGCTTAAAAAGCCACTTATTTAAACCAAGTGATAACTTTCAATCTCCAAAATCATTTATTGAGCGTCAAGGCAAGAAAGCAAGTTGTAAAGGACCAAACACTAATTGTATACACTCATATACACTCGTATACACTCATATGTCATACGTATAACAATCAACGCAATGTGTGATAGACGAAAATGATATCAATTATGGTAACATGATGTAGTAAATAAGATTTATCAGTATTTTATCAAAATTGTGCAACTACACTATATTGTTGCATCGAGTTATTCAAGAAAGCTTACAAAATACATAGAAAAGAATGTAGTTTTACAAAAACATTAAAAATAGGAGTTCACGCTTGGTTAGTTTGTTGATTACAATAACAACCTCGATTCCATGGAGTTTTGATATTTAAGCCTTCAAACACACTCATGAACTAATATAATCGAATCCGATGATTACAATCAGTGAAATGACACTATAAATGACAACCGAAAACTGGTACTACCCGTTTATAAAGAAACACAAACCGAACACGAAAACACACGAATGACCCTTAAAATCAATCAACTCATACCCAAAACTAATCAAGACCACTCCACAACCATTATCAAACACTCTCGCTTAAAAAGCCACTTATTTAAACCAAGTGATAACTTTCAATCTCCAAAATCATTTATTGAGCGTCAAGGCAAGAAAGCAAGTTGTAAAGGACCAAAACACTAATTGTATACACTCATATACACTCCATATGTCATACGTATAACAATCAACGCAATGTGTGATAGACGAAATGATATCAAATTATGGTAACATGATGTAGTAAATAAGATTTATCAGTATTTTAATCAATTGTGCAACTACGAATTGTTGCATCGAGTTATTCAAGAAAGCTTAACAAAATACATAGAAAGAATGTAGTTTTACAAAAACATTAAAAATAGGAGTTCACGCTTGGTTAGTTTGTTGATTACAATAACAACCTCCGATTCCATGGAGTTTTGATATTTAAGCCTTCTAAACACACTCATGAAATAATATAATCGAATCCGATGATTACAATCAGTGAAATGACACTATAAATGACAACTGAAAACTGTACTAACCGTTTAAAGAAACACAAGCCGAACACGAAAAACCACGAGACCCTTAAAATCAATCAACTCATACCCAAAACTAATCAAGACCACTCCACAACCATTATCAAACACTCTCGGCTTAAAAGCCACTTATTTAAACCAAGTGATAACTTTCAATCTCCAAAATCATTTATTGAGCGTCAAGGCAAGAAAGCAAGTTGTAAAGGACCAAAACACTAATTGTATACACTCATATACACTCGTATACTCATATGTCATTATCAATCACGCAATGTGTGATAGACGAAAATGATATCAAATTATGGTAACATGATGTAGTATAAGATTTATCAGTATTTTAATCAAAATTGTGCAACTACGATTGTTGCATCGAGTTATTCAAGAAAGCTTAACAAAATACATAGAAAGAATGTAGTTTTACAAAACATTAAAAAATAGGAGTTCACGCTTGGTTAGTTTGTTGATTACAATAACAACCTCCGATTCCATGGAGTTTTGATATTTAAGCCTTTTAAACACACTCATGAACTAATAATCGAATTGATGATTACAATCAGTGAAATGACACTATAATACAACAACGAAAACTGGTACTAACCGTTTATAAGAAACACAACCGAACACGAAAACACCGAATGACCCTTAAAATCAATCAACTCATATCCAAAACTAATCAGACCACTCCACAACCATTATCAAACACTCTCGGCTTAAAAGCCACTTATTTAAACCAAGTGATAACTTTTGATCTCCAAAATCATTTATTGAGCATCAAGGCAAGAAAGCAAGTTGTAAAGGACCAAAACACTAATTGTATACACTCATATACACTCGTATACACTCATATGTCATACGTATAGCAATCAACGCAATGTGATAGACGAAAATGATATCAAATCATGGTAACATGTGTTAGTAAATAAGATTTTTAGTATTATAATCAAAATTGTGCAACTACGAATTACTATCGAGTTATTCAAGAAAGCTTATCAAAATACATGGAAAGAATGTAGTTTTACAAACATTAAACAATAGGAGTTCACGCTTGGTTAGTTTGTTGCTTACAATAACAAACTCCGATTCCATGGAGTTTTGATTTTAAGCCTTCTAAACACACTCATGAAATAATACAATCGAATCGATGATTACAATCTGAAATATCACTATAAATGACAACTGAAAACTAGTACTAACCGTTATAAAGAAACATAAGCCGAACACGAAACCACATGAATGACCCTTAAAATCAATCAACTCATACCAAAACTAATCAAGACCACTCCACAACCATTATCAAACACTCTCGGCTTAAAAAGCCACTTATTTAAACCAAGTGATAACTTTCAATCTCCAAAATCATTTATTCGTCAAGGCAAGAAAGCAAGTTGTAAAGGACCAAAACACTAATTGTATACACTCATACACTCGTATACACTCATATGTCATACGTATAACAATCAACGCAATGTGTGATAGACGAAAATGATATCAAATTATGGTAACATGATGTAGTAAATAAGATTTATCAGTATTTTAATCAAAATTGTGTAACTACGAATTGTTGCATCGAGTTATTCAAGAAAGCTTAACAAAATACATAGAAAAGAATGTTGTTCTACAAAAACATTAAAAAATAGGAGTTCACGCTTGGTTAGTTTGTTGATTACAATAACAACCTCCGATTCCATGGAGTTATGATATTTAAGCCTTTTAAACTCACTCATGAACTAATATAATC
The DNA here is from genome assembly GCA_025506415.1 of Flaveria robusta. Taxonomy (NCBI): domain Eukaryota; kingdom Viridiplantae; phylum Streptophyta; class Magnoliopsida; order Asterales; family Asteraceae; genus Flaveria; species Flaveria robusta. The sequence continues at coordinate 8,903 of JACCIZ010000449.1, forward strand.
GAATTGGATGATTACAATCAGTGAAATGACACAATAAATGACAACCAAAAACTGGTACTAACCGTTTATAAAGAAACACAAACCGAACACGAAAACACACGAATGACCCTTAAAATCAATCAACTCATATCCAAAACTAATCAAGACCACTCCACAACCATTATGAAACACTCTCGGCTTAAAAAGCCACTTATTTAAACCAAGTGATAACTTTGATCTCCAAAATCATTTATTGAGCGTCAAGGCAAGAAAGCAAGTTGTAAAGGACCAAAACACTAATTGTATACACTCATATACACTCGTATACACTCATATGTCATACGTATAACAATCAACGCAATGTGTGATAGACGAAAATGATATCAAATCATGGTAACATGATGTTAGTAAATAAGATTTTTTAGTATTTTAATCAAAATTGTGCAACTACGAATTACTATATCGAGTTATTCAAGAAAGCTATCAAAATACATGGAAAGAATGTAGTTTTACAAAAACATTAAAAATAGGAGTTCACGCTTGGTTAGTTTGTTGATTACAATAACAAACTCCGATTCCATGGAGTTTTGATTTTAAGCCTTCTAAACACACTCATGAAACTAATACAATCGAATCTGATGATTACAATAAGTGAAATGTCACTATAAATGACAACTGAAAACTAGTACTAACCGTTTATAAAGAAACATAAGCCGAACACGAAACCACATGAATGACCCTTAAAATCAATCAACTCATACCCAAAACTAATCAAGACCACTCCACAACCATTATCAAACACTCTCGGCTTAAAAAGCCACTTATTTAAACCAAGTGATAACTTTCAATCTCCAAAATCATTTATTGAGCGTCAAGGCAAGAAAGCAAGTTGTAAAGGACCAAAACACTAATTGTATACACTCATATACACTCGTATACACTCATATGTCATACGTATAACAATCAACGCAATGTGTGATAGACGAAAATGATATCAAATTATGGTAACATGATGTAGTAAATAAGATTTATCAGTATTTTAATCAAAATTGTGCAACTACGAATTGTTGCATCGAGTTATTCAAGAAAGCTTAACAAAATACATAGAAAAGAATGTAGTTTTACAAAAACATTAAAAAATAGGAGTTCACGCTTGGTTAGTTTGTTGATTACAATAACAACCTCCGATTCCATGGAGTTTTGATATTTAAGCCTTTTAAACACACTCATGAACTAATATAATCGAATTGGATGATTACAATCAGTGAAATGACACTATAAATGACAACCGAAAACTGGTACTAACCGTTTATAAAGAAACACAAACCGAACACGAAAACACACGAATGACCCTTAAAATCAATCAACTCATATCCAAAACTAATCAAGACCACTCCACAACCATTATGAAACACTCTCGGCTTAAAAAGCCACTTATTTAAACCAAGTGATAACTTTTGATCTCCAAAATCATTTATTGAGCATCATGGCAAGAAAGCAAGTTGTAAAGGGCCAAAACACTAATTGTATACACTCATATACACTCGTATACACTCATATGTCATACGTATAGCAATCAACGCAATGTGTGATAGACGAAAATGATATCAAATCATGGTAACATGTTTTAGTAAATAAGATTTTTTAGTATTATAATCAAAATTGTGCAACTACGAATTACTATATCGAGTTATTCAAGAAAGCCTATCAAAATACATGGGAAAGAATGTAGTTTTACAAAACATTAAACAATAGGAGTTCACGCTTGGTTAGTTTGTTGCTTACAATAACAAACTCCGATTCCATGGAGTTTTGATTTTTAAGCCTTCTAAACACACTCATGAAATAATACAATCGAATCGATGATTACAATAGTGAAATGTCACTATAAATGACAACTGAAAACTAGTACTAACCATTATAAAGAAACATAACCGAACACGAAACCACATGAATGACCCTTAAAATCAATCAACTCATACCCAAAACTAATCAAGACCACTCCACAACCATTATCAAACACTCTCGGCTTAAAAAGCCACTTATTTAAACCAAGTGATAACTTTCAATCTCAAAATCATTTATTGAGCGTCAAGGCAAGAAAGCAAGTTGTAAAGGACCAAAACACTAATTGTATACACTCATATACACTCGTATACACTCATATGTCATACGTATAACAATCAACGCAATGTGTGATAGACGAAAATGATATCAAATTATGGTAACATGATGTAGTAAATAAGATTTATCAGTATTTTATTCAAAATTGTGTAACTACGAATTGTTGCATCGTGTTATTCAAGAAAGCTTAACAAAATACATAGAAAAGAATGTAGTTTTACAAAAACATTAAAAAATAGGAGTTCACGCTTGGTTAGTTTGTTGATTACAATAACAACCTTCGATTCCATGGAGTTTTGATATTTAAGCCTTTTAAACACACTCATGAACTAATATAATCGAATTGGATGATTACAATCAGTGAAATGACACTATAAATAACAACCAAAAACTGGTACTACCTGTTTATAAAGAAACACAAACCGAACACGAAAACACACGAATAACCCTTAAAATCAATCAACTCATACCCAAAACTAATCAAGACCACTCCACAACCATTATCAAACACTCTCTGCTTAAAAAGCCACTTTTTTAAACCAAGTGATAACTTTCAATCTCCAAAATCATTTATTGAGCGTCAAGGCAAGAAAGCAAGTTGTAAAGGACCAAAACACTAATTGTATACACTCGTATACACTCATATGTCATACGTATAACAATCAACGCAATGTGTGATAGACGAAAATGATATCAAATTATGGTAAAATGATGTAGTAAATAAGATTTATCTGTATTTTAATCAAAATTGTGCAACTACGAATTGTTGCATCGAGTTATTCAAGAAAGCTTAACAAAATACATAGAAAAGAATGTAGTTTTACAAAAACATTAAAAAATAGGAGTTCATGCTTGGTTAGTTTGTTGATTACAATAACAACCTCCGATTCCATGGAGTTTTGATATTTAAGCCTTCTAAACACACTCATGAACTAATATAATCGAATCCAATGATTACAATCAGTGAAATGACACTATAAATGACAACTGAAAACTGTACTACCCGTTTATAAAGAAACAAAACCGAACACGAAACACACGAATGACCCTTAAAATCAATCAACTCATACCCAAAACTAATCAAGACCACTCCACAACCATTATCAAACACTCTCGGCTTAAAAAGCCACTTATTTAAACCAAGTGATAACTTTCAATCTCCAAAATCATTTATTGATCGTCAAGGCAAGAAAGCAAGTTGTAAAGGACCAAAACACTAATTGTATACACTCATATACACTCGTATACACTCATATGTCATACGTATAACAATCAACGCAATGTGTGATAGACGAAAATGATATCAAATTATGGTAACATGATGTAGTAAATAAGATTTATCAGTATTTTAATCAAAATTGTGTAACTACGAATTGTTGCATCGAGTTATTCAAGAAAGCTTAACAAAATACATAGAAAAGAATGTTATTTTACAAAAACATTAAAAAATAGGAGTTCACGCTTGGTTAGTTTGTTGATTACTATAACAACCTCCGATTCCATGGAGTTTTGATATTTAAGCCTTTTAAACTCACTCATGAACTAATATAATCGAATTGGATGATTACAATCAGTGAAATGACACAATAAATGACAACCAAAAACTGGTACTAACCGTTTATAAAGAAACACAAACCGAACACGAAAACACACGAATGACCCTTAAAATCAATCAACTCATATCCAAAACTAATCAAGACCACTCCACAACCATTATGAAACACTCTCGGCTTAAAAAGCCACTTATTTAAACCAAGTGATAACTTTTGATCTCCAAAATCATTTATTGAGCATCATGGCAAGAAAGCAAGTTGTAAAGGGCCAAAACACTAATTGTATACACTCATATACACTCGTATACACTCATATGTCATACGTATAGCAATCAACGCAATGTGTGATAGACGAAAATGATATCAAATCATGGTAACATGTTTTAGTAAATAAGATTTTTTAGTATTATAATCAAAATTGTGCAACTACGAATTACTATATCGAGTTATTCAAGAAAGCCTATCAAAATACATGGGAAAGAATGTAGTTTTACAAAAACATTAAACAATAGGAGTTCACGCTTGGTTAGTTTGTTGCTTACAATAACAAACTCCGATTCCATGGAGTTTTGAGTTTTAAGCCTTCTAAACACACTCATGAAATAATACAATCGAATCTGATAATTACAATAAGTGAAATATCACTATAAATGACAACTGAAAACTAGTACTAACCAATTATAAAGAAACATATGCCGAACACGAAACCACATGAATGACCCTTAAAATCAATCAACTCATACCCAAAACTAATCAAGACCACTCCACAACCATTATCAAACACTCTCGGCTTAAAAAGCCACTTATTTAAACCAAGTGATAACTTTCAATCTCCAAAATCATTTATTGAGCGTCAAGGCAAGAAAGCAAGTTGTAAAGGACCAAAACACTAATTGTATACACTCATATACACTCGTATACACTCATATGTCATACGTATAACAATCAACGCAATGTGTGATAGACGAAAATGATATCAAATTATGGTAACATGATGTAGTAAATAAGATTTATCAGTATTTTAATCAAAATTGTGCAACTACGAATTGTTGCATCGAGTTATTCAAGAAAGCTTAACAAAATACATAGAAAAGAATGTAGTTTTACAAAAACATTAAAAAATAGGAGTTCACGCTTGGTTAGTTTGTTGATTACAATAACAACCTCCGATTCCATGGAGTTTTGATATTTAAGCCTTTTAAACACACTCATGAACTAATATAATCGAATTTGATGATTACAATCAGTGAAATGACACTATAAATGACAACCAAAAACTGGTACTAACCGTTTATAAAGAAACACAAACCGAACACGAAAACACACGAATGACCCTTAAAATCAATCAACACATACCCAAAACTAATCAAGACCACTCCACAACCATTATCAAACACTCTCGGCTTAAAAAGCCACTTATTTAAACCAAGTGATAACTTTTGATCTCCAAAATCATTTATTGAGCATCAAGGCAAGAAAGCAAGTTGTAAAGGACCAAAACACTAATTGTATACACTCATATACACTCGTATACACTCATATGTCATACGTATAGCAATCAACGCAATGTGTGATAGACGAAAATGATATCAAATCATGGTAACATGTTTTAGTAAATAAGATTTTTTAGTATTTAATCAAAATTGTGCAACTACGAATTACTATATCGAGTTATTCAAGAAAGCTATCAAAATACATGGAAAGAATGTAGTTTTACAAAAACATTAAAAAATAGGAGTTCATGCTTGGTTAGTTTGTTGATTACAATAACAACCTCCGATTCCATGGAGTTTTGATATTTAAGCCTTCTAAACACACTCATGAAATAATACAATCGAATCTGATAATTACAATAAGTGAAATATCACTATAAATGACAACTGAAAACTAGTACTAACCAATTATAAAGAAACATATGCCGAACACGAAACCACATGAATGACCCTTAAAATCAATCAACTCATACCCAAAACTAATCAAGACCACTCCACAACCATTATCAAACACTCTCGGCTTAAAAAGCCACTTATTTAAACCAAGTGATAACTTTCAATCTCCAAAATCATTTATTGAGCGTCAAGGCAAGAAAGCAAGTTGTAAAGGACCAAAACACTAATTGTATACACTCATATATCATACGTATAACAATCAACGCAATGTGTGATAGACGAAAATGATATCAAATTATGGTAACATGATGTAGTAAATAAGATTTATCAGTATTTTATTCAAAATTGTGTAACTACGAATTGTTGCATCGAGTTATTCAAGAAAGCTTAACAAAATACATAGAAAAGAATGTAGTTTTACAAAAACATTAAAAAATAGGAGTTCACGCTTGGTTAGTTTGTTGATTACAATAACAACCTTCGATTCCATGGAGTTTTGATATTTAAGCCTTTTAAACACACTCATGAACTAATATAATCGAATTGGATGATTACAATCAGTGAAATGACACTATAAATGACAACTGAAAACTGGTACTAACCGTTTATAAAGAAACACAAACCGAACACGAAAACACACGAATGACCCTTAAAATCAATCAACTCATACCCAAAACTAATCAAGACCACTCCACAACCATTATCAAACACTCTCGGCTTAAAAAGCCACTTATTTAAACCAAGTGATAACTTTCAATCTCCAAAATCATTTATTGAGCGTCAAGGCAAGAAAGCAAGTTGTAAAGGACCAAAACACTAATTGTATACACTCGTATACACTCATATGTCATACGTATAGCAATCAACGCAATGTGTGATAGACGAAAATGATATCAAATTATGGTAAAATGATGTAGTAAATAAGATTTATCTGTATTTTAATCAAAATTGTGCAACTACGAATTGTTGCATCGAGTTATTCAAGAAAGCTTAACAAAATACATAGAAAAGAATGTAGTTTTACAAAAACATTAAAAAATAGGAGTTCACGCTTGGTTAGTTTGTTGATTACAATAACAACCTCCGATTCCATGGAGTTTTGATATTTAAGCCTTCTAAACACACTCATGAACTAATATAATCGAATCATGATTACAATCAGTGAAATGACACTATAAATGACAACTGAAAACTGTACTAACCGTTTATAAAGAAACACAACCGAACACGAAACACACGAATGACCCTTAAAATCAATCAACTCATACCCAAAACTAATCAAGACCACTCCACAACCATTATCAAACACTCTCGGCTTAAAAAGCCACTTATTTAAACCAAGTGATAACTTTCAATCTCCAAAATCATTTATTGAGCGTCAAGGCAAGAAAGCAAGTTGTAAAGGACCAAAACACTAATTGTATACACTCATATACACTCGTATACACTCATATGTCATACGTATAACAATCAACGCAATGTGTGATAGACGAAAATGATATCAAATTATGGTAACATGATGTAGTAAATAAGATTTATCAGTATTTTAATCAAAATTGTGCAACTACGAATTGTTGCATCGAGTTATTCAAGAAAGCTTAACAAAATACATAGAAAAGAATGTATTTACAAAAACATTAAAAAATAGGAGTTCACGCTTGGTTAGTTTGTTGATTACAATAACAACCTCCGATTCCATGGAGTTTTGATATTTAAGCCTTTTAAACACACTCATGAACTAATATAATCGAATTTGATGATTACAATCAGTGAAATGACACTATAAATGACAACCGAAAACTGGTACTAACCGTTTATAAAGAAACACAAACCGAACACGAAAACACACGAATGACCCTTAAAATCAATCAACTCATATCCAAAACTAATCAAGACCACTCCACAACCATTATGAAACACTCTCGGCTTAAAAAGCCACTTATTTAAACCAAGTGATAACTTTTGATCTCCAAAATCATTTATTGAGCATCAAGGCAAGAAAGCAAGTTGTAAAGGACCAAAACACTAATTGTATACACTCATATACACTCGTATACACTCATATGTCATACGTATAGCAATCAACGCAATGTGTGATAGACGAAAATGATATCAAATCATGGTAACATGTTTTAGTAAATAAGATTTTTTAGTATTATAATCAAAATTGTGCAACTACGAATTACTATATCGAGTTATTCAAGAAAGCTTATCAAAATACATGGGAAAGAATGTAGTTTTACAAAAACATTAACAATAGGAGTTCACGCTTGGTTAGTTTGTTGCTTACAATAACAAACTCCGATTCCATGGAGTTTTGATATTTAAGCCTTCTAAACACACTCATGAACTAATACAATCGAATCTGATTTACAATAAGTGAAATATCACTATAAATGACAACTGAAAACTAGTACTAACCAATTTATAAAGAAACATAAGCCGAACACGAAACCACATGAATGACCCTTAAAATCAATCAACTCATACCCAAAACTAATCAAGACCACTCCACAACCATTATCAAACACTCTCGGCTTAAAAAGCCACTTATTTAAACCAAGTGATAACTTTCAATCTCCAAAATCATTTATTGAGCGTCAAGGAAAGAAAGCAAGTTGTAAAGGACCAAAACACTAATTGTATACACTCATATGTCATACGTATAACAATCAACGCAATGTGTGATAGACGAAAATGATATCAAATTATGGTAACATGATGTAGTAAATAAGATTTATAAGTATTTTAATCAAAATTGTGCAACTACGAATTGTTGCATCGAGTTATTCAAGAAAGCTTAACAAAATACATAGAAAAGAATGTAGTTTTACAAAAACATTAACAATAGGAGTTCACGCTTGGTTAGTTTGTTGATTACAATAACAACCTCCGATTCCATGGAGTTTTGATATTTAAGCCTTTTAAACACACTCATGAACTAATATAATCGAATTTGATGATTACAATCAGTGAAATGACACTATAAATGACAACCGAAAACTGGTACTAACCGTTTATAAAGAAACACAAACCGAACACGAAAACACACGAATGACCCTTAAAATCAATCAACTCATACCCAAAACTAATCAAGACCACTCCACAACCATTATCAAACACTCTCGGCTTAAAAAGCCACTTATTTAAACCAAGTGATAACTTTCAATCTCCAAAATCATTTATTGAGCGTCAAGGCAAGAAAGCAAGTTGTAAAGGACCAAAACACTAATTGTATACACTCATATACACTCGTATACACTCATATGTCATACGTATAGCAATCAACGCAATGTGTGATAGACGAAAATGATATCAAATCATGGTAACATGTTTTAGTAAATAAGATTTTTTAGTATTATAATCAAAATTGTGCAACTACGAATTACTATATCGAGTTATTCAAGAAAGCCTATCAAAATACATGGGAAAGAATGTAGTTTTACAAAAACATTAAACAATAGGAGTTCACGCTTGGTTAGTTTGTTGCTTACAATAACAAACTCCGATTCCATGGAGTTTTGATTTTTAAGCCTTCTAAACACACTCATGAAATAATACAATCGAATCCGATAATTACAATAAGTGAAATGTCACTATAAATGACAACTGAAAACTAGTACTAACCAATTATAAAGAAACATAAGCCGAACACGAAACCACATGAATGACCCTTAAAATCAATCAACTCATACCCAAAACTAATCAAGACCACTCCACAACCATTATCAAACACTCTCGGCTTAAAAAGCCACTTATTTAAACCAAGTGATAACTTTCAATCTCCAAAATCATTTATTGAGCGTCAAGGCAAGAAAGCAAGTTGTAAAGGACCAAAACACTAATTGTATACACTCATATGTCATACGTATAACAATCAACGCAATGTGTGATAGACGAAAATGATATCAAATTATGGTAACATGATGTAGTAAATAAGATTTATCAGTATTTTATTCAAAATTGTGTAACTACGAATTGTTGCATCGAGTTATTCAAGAAAGCTTAACAAAATACATAGAAAAGAATGTAGTTTTACAAAAACATTAAAAAATAGGAGTTCACGCTTGGTTAGTTTGTTGATTACAATAAAACCTTCGATTCCATGGAGTTTTGATATTTAAGCCCTTTAAACACACTCATGAACTAATATAATCGAATTGGATGATTACAATCAGTGAAATGACACTATAAATAACAACCGAAAACTGGTACTACCCGTTTATAAAGAAACACAAACCGAACACGAAAACACACGAATAACCCTTAAAATCAATCAACTCATACCCAAAACTAATCAAGACCACTCCACAACCATTATCAAACACTCTCGGCTTAAAAAGCCACTTATTTAAACCAAGTGATAACTTTCAATCTCCAAAATCATTTATTGAGCGTCAAGGCAAGAAAGCAAGTTGTAAAGGACCAAAACACTAATTGTATACACTCGTATACACTCATATGTCATACGTATAACAATCAACGCAATGTGTGATAGACGAAAATGATATCAAATTATGGTAAAATGATGTAGTAAATAAGATTTATCTGTATTTTAATCAAAATTGTGCAACTACGAATTGTTGCATCGAGTTATTCAAGAAAGCTTAACAAAATACATAGAAAAGAATGTAGTTTTACAAAAACATTAAAAAATAGGAGTTCACGCTTGGTTAGTTTGTTGATTACAATAACAACCTCCGATTCCATGGAGTTTTGATATTAAGCCTTCTAAACACACTCATGAACTAATATAATCGAATTGATGATTACAATCAGTGAAATGACACTATAAATGACAACTGAAAACTGGTACTAACGTTTATAAAGAAACACAAACCGAACACGAAAACACACGAATGACCCTTAAAATCAATCAACTCATACCAAAACTAATCAAGACCACTCCACAACCATTATCAAACACTCTCGGCTTAAAAAGCCACTTATTTAAACCAAGTGATAACTTTCAATCTCCAAAATCATTTATTGAGCGTCAAGGCAAGAAAGCAAGTTGTAAAGGACCAAAACACTAATTGTATACACTCATATACACTCGTATACACTCATATGTCATACGTATAACAATCAACGCAATGTGTGATAGACGAAAATGATATCAAATTATGGTAACATGATGTAGTAAATAAGATTTATCAGTATTTTAATCAAAATTGTGCAACTACGAATTGTTGCATCGAGTTATTCAAGAAAGCTTAACAAAATACATAGAAAAGAATGTAGTTTTACAAAAACATTAAAAAATAGGAGTTCACGCTTGGTTAGTTTGTTGATTACAATAACAACCTCCGATTCCATGGAGTTTTGATATTTAAGCCTTTTAAACACACTCATGAACTAATATAATCGAATTTGATGATTACAATCAGTGAAATGACACTATAAATGACAACCGAAAACTGGTACTAACCGTTTATAAAGAAACACAAACCGAACACGAAAACACACGAATGACCCTTAAAATCAATCAACTCATATCCAAAACTAATCAAGACCACTCCACAACCATTATCAAACACTCTCGGCTTAAAAAGCCACTTATTTAAAACAAGTGATAACTTTTGATCTCCAAAATCATTTATTGGGCATCATGGCAAGAAAGCAAGTTGTAAAGGGCCAAAACACTAATTGTATACACTCATATACACTCGTATACAATCATATACACTCGTATACACTCATATGTCATACGTATAGCAATCAACGCAATGTGTGATAGACGAAAATGATATCAAATCATGGTAACATGTTTTAGTAAATAAGATTTTTTAGTATTATAATCAAAATTGTGCAACTACGAATTACTATATCGAGTTATTCAAGAAAGCCTATCAAAATACATGGGAAAGAATGTAGTTTTACAAAAACATTAAACAATAGGAGTTCACGCTTGGTTAGTTTGTTGCTTACAATAACAAACTCCGATTCCATGGAGTTTTGATTTTTAAGCCTTCTAAACACACTCATGAATAATATAATCGAATCCGATATTACAATCGTGAAATGTCACTATAAATGACAACTGAAAACTAGTACTAACCGTTATAAAGAAACATAAGCCGAACACGAAACCACATGAATGACCCTTAAAATCAATCAACTCATACCCAAAACTAATCAAGACCACTCCACAACCATTATCAAACACTCTCGGCTTAAAAAGCCACTTATTTAAACCAAGTGATAACTTTCAATCTCCAAAATCATTTATTGAGCGTCAAGGCAAGAAAGCAAGTTGTAAAGGACCAAAACACTAATTGTATACACTCATATACACTCGTATACACTCATATGTCATACGTATAACAATCAACGCAATGTGTGATAGACGAAAATGATATCAAATTATGGTAACATGATGTAGTAAATAAGATTTATCAGTATTTAATCAAAATTGTGCAACTACGATTGTTGCATCGAGTTATTCAAGAAAGCTTAACAAAATACATAGAAAAGAATGCAGTTTTACAAAAACATTAAAAAATAGGAGTTCACGCTTGGTTAGTTTGTTGATTACAATAACAACCTCCGATTCCATGGAGTTTTGATATTTAAGCCTTCTAAACACACTCATGAACTAATATAATCGAATCCGATGATTACAATCAGTGAAATGACACTATAAATGACAACCGAAAACTGGTACTAACCGTTTATAAAGAAACACAAACCGAACACGAAAACACACGAATGACCCTTAAAATCAATCAACTCATATCCAAAACTAATCAAGACCACTCCACAACCATTATCAAACACTCTCGGCTTAAAAAGCCACTTATTTAAACCAAGTGATAACTTTCGATCTCCAAAATCATTTATTGAGCATCATGGCAAGAAAGCAAGTTGTAAAGGACCAAAACACTAATTGTATACACTCATACATATACACTCGTATACACTCATATGTCATACGTATAGCAATCAACGCAATGTGTGATAGACGAAAATGATATCAAATCATGGTAACATGTTTTAGTAAATAAGATTTTTTAGTATTATAATCAAAATTGTGCAACTACGAATTGTATATCGAGTTATTCAAGAAAGCTTATCAAAATACATGGGAAAGAATGTAGTTTTACAAAAACATTAACAATAGGAGTTCACGCTTGGTTAGTTTGTTGCTTACAATAACAAACTCCGATTCCATGGAGTTTTGATTTTTAAGCCTTCTAAACACACTCATGAAATAATACAATCGAATCCGATGATTACAATAAGTGAAATGTCACTATAAATGACAACTGAAAACTAGTACTAACCGTTATAAAGAAACATAAGCCGAACACGAAACCACATGAATGACCCTTAAAATCAATCAACTCATACCCAAAACTAATCAAGACCACTCCACAACCATTATCAAACACTCTCGGCTTAAAAAGCCACTTATTTAAACCAAGTGATAACTTTCAATCTCCAAAATCATTTATTGAGCTTCAAGGCAAGAAATCAAGTTCTAAAGGACCAAAACACTAATTGTATACACTCATATACACTCGTATACACTCATATGTCATACGTATAACAATCAACGCAATGTGTGATAGACGAAAATGATATCAAATTATGGTAACATGATGTAGTAAATAAGATTTATCAGTATTTTAATCAAAATTGTGCGACTACGAATTCTTCCATCGAGTTATTCAAGAAAGCTTAACAAAATACATAGAAAGAAATGTAGTTTTTCAAAAACACTAAAAAAGAGGAGTTCACGCTTGGTTAGTTTGTTGATTACAATAACAACCTCCGATTCCATGGAGTTATGATATTTAAGCCTTCTAAACACACTCATGAACTAATATAATCAAATCCGATGATTACAATAAGTGAAATGACAATATAAATGACAACTGAAAACTGGTACTAACCGTTTATAAAGAAACACAAACCGAACAGAAAACACACAAATGACCTTTAAAAATAATCAACTCATATCCAAAACTAATCAAGACCACTCCACAACCATTATCAAACACTCTCGGCTTAAAAAGCCACTTATTTAAACCAAGTGATAACTTTTAATCTCCAAAATCATTTATTGAGCGTCAAGGCAAGAAATCAAGTTCTAAAGGACCAAAACACTAATTGTATACACTCATATACACTCGTATACACTCATATGTCATACGTATAGCAATCAACGCAATGTGTGATAGACGAAAATGATATCAAATCATGGTAACATGTTTTAGTAAATAAGTTTTTTAGTATTATAATCAAAATTGTGCAACTACGAATTACTATATCGAGTTATTCAAGAAAGCTTATCAAAATACATTGGAAAGAATGTAGTTTTACAAAAACATTAAACAATAGGAGTTCACGCTTGGTTAGTTTGTTGCTTACAATAACAAACTCCGATTCCATGGAGTTTTGATTTTTAAGCCTTCTAAACACACTCATTAAATAATACAATCGAATCCGATGATTACAATAAGTGAATATCACTATAAATGACAACTGAAAACTAGTAGTAACCGTTTATAAAGAAACATAAGCCGAACACGAAACCACATGAATGACCCTTAAAATCAATCAACTCATACCCAAAACTAATCAAGACCACTCCACAACCATTATCAAACACTCTCGGCTTAAAAAGCCACTTATTTAAACCAAGTGATAACTTTCAATCTCCAAAATCATTTATTGAGCGTCAAGGCAAGAAAGCAAGTTGTAAAGGACCAAAACACTAATTGTATACACTCATATACACTCGTATACACTCATATGTCATACGTATAACAATCAACGCAATGTGTGATAGACGAAAATGATATCAAATTATGGTAACATGATGTAGTAAATAAGATTTATCAGTATTTTAATCAAAATTGTGCAACTACGATTGTTGCATCGAGTTATTCAAGAAAGCTTAACAAAATACATAGAAAGAATGTAGTTTTACAAAAACATTAAAAAATAGGAGTTCACGCTTGGTTAGTTTGTTGATTACAATAACAACCTCCGATTCCATGGAGTTTTGATATTTAAGCCTTCTAAACACACTCATGAACTAATATAATCGAATCCGATGATTACAATCAGTGAAATGACACTATAAATGACAACTGAAAACTGGTACTAACCGTTTATAAAGAAACACAAACCGAACACGAAAACACACGAATGACCCTTAAAATCAATCAACTCATACCCAAAACTAATCAAGACCACTCCACAACCATTATCAAACACTCTCGGCTTAAAAAGCCACTTATTTAAACCAAGTGATAACTTTCAATCTCCAAAATCATTTATTGAGCGTCAAGGCAAGAAAGCAAGTTGTAAAGGACCAAAACACTAATTGTATACACTCATATACACTCGTATACACTCATATGTCATACGTATAGCAATCAACGCAATGTGTGATAGACGAAAATGATATCAAATCATGGTAACATGTTTTAGTAAATAAGATTTTTAGTATTTTAATCAAAATTGTGCAACTACGAATTACTATATCGAGTTATTCAAGAAAGCTATCAAAATACATGGGAAAGAATGTAGTTTTACAAAAACATTAAAAATAGGAGTTCACGCTTGGTTAGTTTGTTGCTTACAATAACAAACTCCGATTCCATGGAGTTTTGATTTTAAGCCTTCTAAACACACTCATGAAATAATACAATCGAATCCGATGATTACAATAGTGAAATGACACTATAAATGACAACTGAAAACTAGTACTAACCATTATAAAGAAACATAAGCCGAACACGAAACCACATGAATGACCCTTAAAATCAATCAACTCATACCCAAAACTAATCAAGACCACTCCACAACCATTATCAAACACTCTCGGCTTAAAAAGCCACTTATTTAAACCAAGTGATAACTTTCAATCTCCAAAATCATTTATTGAGCGTCAAGGCAAGAAAGCAAGTTGTAAAGGACCAAAACACTAATTGTATACACTCATATACACTCGTATACACTCATATGTCATACGTATAACAATCAACGCAATGTGTGATAGACGAAAATGATATCAAATTATGGTAACATGATGTAGTAAATAAGATTTATCAGTATTTTAATCAAAATTGTGCAACTACGAATTGTTGCATCGAGTTATTCAAGAAAGCTTAACAAAATACATAGAAAAAAATGTAGTTTTACAAAAACATTAAAAAATAGGAGTTCACGCTTGGTTAGTTTGTTGATTACAATAACAACCTCCGATTCCATGGAGTTTTGATATTTAAGCCTTCTAAACACACTCATGAACTAATATAATCGAATCCGATGATTACAATCAGTGAAATGACACTATAAATGACAACTGAAAACTGGTACTAACCGTTTATAAAGAAAGACAAACCAAGCACGAAAACACACGAATGACCCTTAAAATCAATCAACTCATACCCAGAACTAATCAAGACCACTCCACAACCATTATCAAAAACTCTCGGATTAAAAAGCCATTTATTTAAACCAAGTGATAACTTTCAATCTCCAAAATCATTTATTGATCGTCAAGGCAAGAAAGCAAGTTGTAAAGGACCAAAACACTAATTGTATACACTCATATACACTCGTATACACTCATATGTCATACGTATAGCAATCAACGCAATGTGTGATAGACGAAAATGATATCAAATCATGGTAACATGTTTTAGTAAATAAGATTTTTTAGTATTATAATCAAAATTGTGCAACTACGAATTACTATATCGAGTTACTCAAGAAAGCCTTTCAAAATACATGGGAAAGAATGTAGTTTTACAAAAACATTAAACAATAGGAGTTCACGCTTGGTTAGTTTGTTGATTACAATAACAACTCCGATTCCATGGAGTTTTGATTTTTAAGCCTTCTAAACACACTCATGAAATAATATAATCGAATCCGATGATTACAATCAGTGAAATGACACTATAAATGACAACTGAAAACTAGTACTAACCATTATAAAGAAACAAAGCCGAACACGAAACCACATGAATGACCCTTAAAATCAATCAACTCATACCCAAAACTAATCAAGACCACTCCACAACCATTATCAAACACTCTCGGCTTAAAAAGCCACTTATTTAAACCAAGTGATAACTTTCAATCTCCAAAATCATTTATTGAGCGTCAAGGCAAGAAAGCAAGTTGTAAAGGACCAAAACACTAATTGTATACACTCATATACACTCGTATACACTCATATGTCATACGTATAACAATCAACGCAATGTGTGATAGACGAAAATGATATCAAATTATGGTAACATGATGTAGTAAATAAGATTTATCAGTATTTTAATCAAAATTGTGCAACTACGAATTGTTGCATCGAGTTATTCAAGAAAGCTTAACAAAATACATAGAAAAGAATGTTGTTTTACAAAAACATTAAAAAGGAGTTCACGCTTGGTTAGTTTGTTGATTACAATAACAACCTCCGATTCCATGGAGTTTTGATATTTAAGCCTTCTAAACACACTCATGAACTAATATAATCGAATCCGATGATTACAATCAGTGAAATGACACTATAAATGACAACTGAAAACTGGTACTAACCGTTTATAAAGAAACACAAACCGAACACGAAAACACACGAATGACCCTTAAAATCAATCAACTCATACCCAAAACTAATCAAGACCACTCCACAACCATTATCAAAACTCTCGGCTTAAAAAGCCACTTATTTAAACCAAGTGATAACTTTCAATCTCCAAAATCATTTATTGAGCGTCAAGGCAAGAAAGCAAGTTGTAAAGGACCAAAACACTAATTGTA
The DNA here is from genome assembly GCA_025506415.1 of Flaveria robusta. Classification (NCBI taxonomy): domain Eukaryota; kingdom Viridiplantae; phylum Streptophyta; class Magnoliopsida; order Asterales; family Asteraceae; genus Flaveria; species Flaveria robusta. The sequence goes on from JACCIZ010000449.1 coordinate 26,229, forward strand.
TACACTCATATACACTCGTATACACTCATATGTCATACGTATAACAATCAACGCAATGTGTGATAGACGAAAATGATATCAAATCATGGTAACATGTTTGAGTAAATCAGATTTTTTAGTATTATAATCAAAATTGTGCAACTACGAATTACTATATCGAGTTATTCAAGAAAGCTTATAAAAATACATGGGAAAGAATTCAGTTTTACAAAAACATTAACAATAGGAGTTCACGCTTGGTTAGTTTGTTGCTTACAATAACAAACTCCGATTCCATGGAGTTTTGATTTTTAAGCCTTCTAAACACACTCATGAAATAATACAATCGAATCCGATAATTACAATAAGTGAAATGTCACTATAAATGACAACTGAAAACTAGTACTAACCAATTATAAAGAAACATAAGCCGAACACGAAACCACATGAATGACCCTTAAAATCAATCAACTCATACCCAAAACTAATCAAGACCACTCCACAACCATTATCAAACACTCTCGGCTTAAAAAGCCACTTATTTAAACCAAGTGATAACTTTCAATCTCCAAAATCATTTATTGAGCGTCAAGGCAAGAAAGCAAGTTGTAAAGGACCAAAACACTAATTGTATACACTCATATACACTCGTATACACTCATATGTCATACGTATAACAATCAACGCAATGTGTGATAGACGAAAATGATATCAAATTATGGTAACATGATGTAGTAAATAAGATTTATCAGTATTTTAATCAAAATTGTGCAACTACGAATTGTTGCATCGAGTTATTCAAGAAAGCTTAACAAAATACATAGAAAAGAATGTAGTTTTACAAAAACATTAAAAAATAGGAGTTCACGCTTGGTTAGTTTGTTGATTACAATAACAACCTCCGATTCCATGGAGTTTTGATATTTAAGCCTTCTAAACACACTCATGAACTAATATAATCGAATCCGATGATTACAATCAGTGAAATGACACTATAAATGACAACTGAAAACTGGTACTAACCGTTTATAAAGAAACACAAACCGAACACGAAAACACACGAATGACCCTTAAAATCAATCAACTCATACCCAAAACTAATCAAGACCACTCCACAACCATTATCAAACACTCTCGGCTTAAAAAGCCACTTATTTAAACCAAGTGATAACTTTCAATCTCCAAAATCATTTATTGAGCGTCAAGGCAAGAAAGCAAGTTGTAAAGGACCAAAACACTAATTGTATACACTCATATACACTCGTATACACTCATATGTCATACGTATAGCAATCAACGCAATGTGTGATAGACGAAAATGATATCAAATCATGGTAACATGTTTAGTAAATAAGATTTTTTAGTATTATAATCAAAATTGTGCAACTACGAATTACTACATCGAGTTATTCAAGAAAGCTTATCAAAATACATGGGAAAGAATGTAGTTTTACAAAAACATTAACAATAGGAGTTCACGCTTGGTTAGTTTGTTGCTTACAATAACAAACTCCGATTCCATGGAGTTTTGATTTTTAAGCCTTCTAAACACACTCATGAAATAATACAATCGAATCCGATGATTACAATAAGTGAAATGTCACTATAAATGACAACTGAAAACTAGTACTAACCATTTATAAAGAAACATAAGCCGAACACGAAACCACATGAATGACCCTTAAAATCAATCAACTCATACCCAAAACTAATCAAGACCACTCCACAACCATTATCAAACACTCTCGGCTTAAAAAGCCACTTATTTAAACCAAGTGATAACTTTCAATCTCCAAAATCATTTATTGAGCGTCAAGGCAAGAAAGCAAGTTGTAAAGGACCAAAACACTAATTGTATACACTCATATACACTCGTATACACTCATATGTCATACGTATAACAATCAACGCAATGTGTGATAGACGAAAATGATATCAAATTATGGTAACATGATGTAGTAAATAAGATTTATCAGTATTTTAATCAAAATTGTGCAACTACGAATTGTTGCATCGAGTTATTCAAGAAAGCTTAACAAAATACATAGAAAAGAATGTAGTTTTACAAAAACATTAAAAAATAGGAGTTCACGCTTGGTTAGTTTGTTGATTACAATAACAACCTCCGATTCCATGGAGTTTTGATATTTAAGCCTTCTAAACACACTCATGAACTAATATAATCGAATCCGATGATTACAATCAGTGAAATGACACTATAAATGACAACTGAAAACTGGTACTAACCGTTTATAAAGAAACATAAACGGGAACACGAAAACACACGAATGACCCTTAAAATCAATCAACTCATACCCAAAACTAATCAAGACCACTCCACAACCATTATCAAAACTCTCGGCTTAAAAAGCCACTTATTTAAACCAAGTGATAACTTTCAATCTCCAAAATCATTTATTGAGCGTCAAGTCAAGAAAGCAAGTTGTAAAGGACCAAAACACTAATTGTATACACTCATATACACTCGTATACACTCACATGTCATACGTATAACAATCAACGCAATGTGTGATAGACGAAAATGATATCAAATTATGGTAACATGACGTAGCAAATAAGATTTATCATTATTTTAATCAAAATTGTGCAACTACGAATTGTTGCATCGAGTTATTCAAGAAAGCTTAACAAAATACATAGAAAAGAATGTAGTTTTACAAAAACATTAAAAAATAGGAGTTCACGCTTGGTTAGTTTGTTGATTACAATAACAACCTCCGATTCCATGGAGTTTTGATTTTTAAGCCTTCTAAACACACTCATGAACTAATATAATCGAATCCGATGATTACAATCAGTGAAAGGACAATATAAATGACAACTGAAAACTAGTACTAACCATTTAAAAAGAAACACAAGCTTAACATGAAAACACATGAATGACCCTTAAAATCAATCAACGCATACCCAAAACTAATCAAGACCACTCCACAACCATTATCAATCACTCTCGGCTTAAAAAGCCACTTATTTAAACCAAGTGATAACTTTCAATCTCCAAAATCTTTTATTGAGCATCAAGGCAAGAAAGCAAGTTGTAAAGGACCAAAACACCAATTGTATACACTCATATACACTCGTATACACTCATATGTCACATGTATAACAATCAACGCAATGTGTGATAGACGAAAATGATATCAAATCATGGTAACATGTTGTAGTAAATAAGATTTATCAGTATTTTAATCAAAATTGTGCAACTACGAATTGTTGCATCGAGTTATTCAAGAAAGCTTAACAAAATACATAGAAAAGAATGTAGTTTTACAAAAACATTAAAAAATAGGAGTTCACGCTTGGTTAGTTTGTTGATTACAATAACAACCTCCGATTCCATGGAGTTTTGATATTTAAGCCTTCTAAACACACTCATGAACTAATATAATCGAATCCGATGATTACAATCAGTGAAATGACACTATAAATGACAACTGAAAACTGGTACTAACCGTTTATAAAGAAAACAAACCGAACACGAAAACACACGAATGACCTTAAAATCAATCAACTCATACCCAAAACTAATCAAGACCACTCCACAACCATTATCAAACACTCTCGGCTTAAAAAGCCACTTATTTAAACCAAGTGATAACTTTCAATCTCCAAAATCATTTATTGAGCGTCAAGGCAAGAAAGCAAGTTGTAAAGGACCAAAACACTAATTGTATACACTCATATACACTCGTATACACTCATATGTCATACGTATAGCAATCAACGCAATGTGTGATAGACGAAAATGATATCAAATCATGGTAACATGTTTTAGTAAATAAGATTTTTAGTATTTAATCAAAATTGTGCAACTACGAATTACTATATCGAGTTATTCAAGAAAGCTTATCAAAATACATGGGAAAAATGTAGTTTTACAAAAACATTAAACAATAGGAGTTCACGCTTGGTTAGTTTGTTCTTACAATAACAAACTCCGATTCCATGGAGTTTTGATTTTAAGCCTTCTAAACACACTCATGAAATAATACAATCGAATCCGATGATTACAATAAGTGAAATGTCACTATAAATGACAACTGAAAACTAGTACTAACCGTTATAAAGAAACAAAGCCGAACACGAAACCACATGAATGACCCTTAAAATCAATCAACTCATACCCAAAACTAATCAAGACCACTCCACAACCATTATCAAACACTCTCGGCTTAAAAAGCCACTTATTTAAACCAAGTGATAACTTTCAATCTCCAAAATCATTTATTGAGCGTCAAGGCAAGAAAGCAAGTTGTAAAGGACCAAAACACTAATTGTATACACTCATATACACTCGTATACACTCATATGTCATACGTATAACAATCAACGCAATGTGTGATAGACGAAAATGATATCAAATTATGGTAACATGATGTAGTAAATAAGATTTATCAGTATTTTAATCAAAATTGTGCAACTACGAATTGTTGCATCGAGTTATTCAAGAAAGCTTAACAAAATACATAGAAAAGAATGTAGTTTTACAAAAACATTAAAAAATAGGAGTTCACGCTTGGTTAGTTTGTTGATTACAATAACAACCTCCGATTCCATGGAGTTTTGATATTTAAGCCTTCTAAACACACTCATGAACTAATATAATCGAATCCGATGATTACAATCAGTGAAATGACACTATAAATGACAACTGAAAACTGTACTACCCGTTTATAAAGAAACACAAACCGAACACGAAAACACACGAATGACCCTTAAAATCAATCAACTCATACCCAAAACTAATCAAGACCACTCCACAACCATTATCAAACACTCTCGGCTTAAAAAGCCACTTATTTAAACCAAGTGATAACTTTCAATCTCCAAAATCATTTATTGAGCGTCAAGGCAAGAAAGCAAGTTGTAAAGGACCAAAACACTAATTGTATACACTCATATACACTCGTATACACTCATATGTCATACGTATAGCAATCAACGCAATGTGTGATAGACGAAAATGATATCAAATCATGGTAACATGTTTTAGTAAATAAGATTTTTTAGTATTATAATCAAAATTGTGCAACTACGAATTACTATATCGAGTTATTCAAGAAAGCCTATCAAAATACATGGGAAAGAATGTAGTTTTACAAAAACATTAAACAATAGGAGTTCACGCTTGGTTAGTTTGTTGATTACAATAACAACCTTCGATTCCATGGAGTTTTGATATTTAAGCCTTTTAAACACACTCATGAACTAATATAATCGAATTTGATGATTACAATCAGTGAAATGACACTATAAATAACAACCGAAAACTGGTACTAACCGTTTATAAAGAAACACAAACCGAACACGAAAACACACGAATGACCCTTAAAATCAATCAACTCATATCCAAAACTAATCAAGACCACTCCACAACCATTATGAAACACTCTCGGCTTAAAAAGCCACTTTTTTAAACCAAGTGATAACTTTCAATCTCCAAAATCATTTATTGAGCGTCAAGGCAAGAAAGCAAGTTGTAAAGGACCAAAACACTAATTGTATACACTCATATACACTCGTATACACTCATATGTCATACGTATAACAATCAACGCAATGTGTGATAGACGAAAATGATATCAAATTATGGTAACATGATGTAGTAAATAAGATTTATCAGTATTTTAATCAAAATTGTGCAACTACGAATTGTTGCATCGAGTTATTCAAGAAAGCTTAACAAAATACATAGAAAAAAATGTAGTTTTACAAAAACATTAAAAAATAGGAGTTCACGCTTGGTTAGTTTGTTGATTACAATAACAACCTCCGATTCCATGGAGTTTTGATATTTAAGCCTTTTAAACACACTCATGAACTAATATAATCGAATTTGATGATTACAATCAGTGAAATGACACTATAAATGACAACCGAAAACTGGTACTAACCGTTTATAAAGAAACACAAACCGAACACGAAAACACACGAATGACCCTTAAAATCAATCAACTCATATCCAAAACTAATCAAGACCACTCCACAACCATTATCAAACACTCTCGGCTTAAAAAGCCACTTATTTAAACCAAGTGATAACTTTCAATCTCCAAAATCATTTATTGAGCGTCAAGGCAAGAAAGCAAGTTGTAAAGGACCAAAACACTAATTGTATACACTCATATACACTCGTATACACTCATATGTCATACGTATAGCAATCAACGCAATGTGTGATAGACGAAAATGATATCAAATCATGGTAACATGTTTTAGTAAATAAGATTTTTTAGTATTATAATCAAAATTGTGCAACTACGAATTACTATATCGAGTTATTCAAGAAAGCTTAACAAAATACATGGGAAAGAATGTAGTTTTACAAAAACATTAAACAATAGGAGTTCACGCTTGGTTAGTTTGTTGATTACAATAACAACCTCCGATTCCATGGAGTTTTGATATTTAAGCCTTCTAAACACACTCATGAACTAATATAATCGAATCCGATGATTACAATCAGTGAAATGACACTATAAATGACAACTGAAAACTGGTACTAACCGTTTATAAAGAAACACAAACCGAACACGAAACCACACGAATGACCCTTAAAATCAATCAACTCATACCCAAAACTAATCAAGACCACTCCACAACCATTATCAAACACTCTCGGCTTAAAAAGCCACTTATTTAAACCAAGTGATAACTTTCAATCTCCAAAATCATTTATTGAGCGTCAAGGCAAGAAAGCAAGTTGTAAAGGACCAAAACACTAATTGTATACACTCATATACACTCGTATACACTCATATGTCATACGTATAACAATCAACGCAATGTGTGATAGACGAAAATGATATCAAATTATGGTAACATGATGTAGTAAATAAGATTTATCAGTATTTTAATCAAAATTGTGTAACTACGAATTGTTGCATCGAGTTATTCAAGAAAGCTTAACAAAATACATAGAAAAGAATGTAGTTTTACAAAAACATTAAAAAATAGGAGTTCACGCTTGGTTAGTTTGTTGATTACAATAACAACCTCCGATTCCATGGAGTTTTGATATTTAAGCCTTTTAAACACACTCATGAACTAATATAATCGAATTTGATGATTACAATCAGTGAAATGACACTATAAATGACAACTGAAAACTGGTACTAACCGTTTATAAAGAAACACAAACCGAACACGAAAACACACGAATGACCCTTAAAATCAATCAACTCATACCCAAAACTAATCAAGACCACTCCACAACCATTATCAAACACTCTCGGCTTAAAAAGCCACTTATTTAAACCAAGTGATAACTTTTGATCTCCAAAATCATTTATTGAGCATCAAGGCAAGAAAGCAAGTTGTAAAGGACCAAAACACTAATTGTATACACTCATATACACTCGTATACACTCATATGTCATACGTATAGCAATCAACGCAATGTGTGATAGACGAAAATGATATCAAATCATGGTAACATGTTTTAGTAAATAAGATTTTTTAGTATTATAATCAAAATTGTGCAACTACGAATTACTATATCGAGTTATTCAAGAAAGCTTATCAAAATACATGGGAAAGAATGTAGTTTTACAAAAACATTAACAATAGGAGTTCACGCTTGGTTAGTTTGTTGCTTACAATAACAAACTCCGATTCCATGGAGTTTTGATTTTTAAGCCTTCTAAACACACTCATGAAATAATACAATCGAATCCGATGATTACAATAAGTGAAATGTCACTATAAATGACAACTGAAAACTAGTACTAACCGTTTATAAAGAAACATAAGCCGAACACGAAACCACATGAATGACCCTTAAAATCAATCAACTCATACCAAAAACTAATCAAGACCACTCCACAACCATTATCAAACACTCTCGGCTTAAAAAGCCACTTATTTAAACCAAGTGATAACTTTCAATCTCCAAAATCATTTATTGAGCGTCAAGGCAAGAAAGCAAGTTGTAAAGGACCAAAACACTAATTGTATACACTCATATACACTCGTATACACTCATATGTCATACGTATAACAATCAACGCAATGTGTGATAGACGAAAATGATATCAAATTATGGTAACATGATGTAGTAAATAAGATTTATCAGTATTTTAATCAAAATTGTGCAACTACGAATTGTTGCATCGAGTTATTCAAGAAAGCTTAACAAAATACATAGAAAAGAATGTAGTTTTACAAAAACATTAAAAAATAGGAGTTCATGCTTGGTTAGTTTGTTGATTACAATAACAACCTCCGATTCCATGGAGTTTTGATATTTAAGCCTTCTAAACACACTCATGAACTAATATAATCGAATCCAATGATTACAATCAGTGAAATGACACTATAAATGACAACTGAAAACTGTACTACCCGTTTATAAAGAAACACAAACCGAACACGAAAACACACGAATGACCCTTAAAATCAATCAACTCATACCCAAAACTAATCAAGACCACTCCACAACCATTATCAAACACTCTCGGCTTAAAAAGCCACTTATTTAAACCAAGTGATAACTTTCAATCTCCAAAATCATTTATTGATCGTCAAGGCAAGAAAGCAAGTTGTAAAGGACCAAAACACTAATTGTATACACTCATATACACTCGTATACACTCATATGTCATACGTATAACAATCAACGCAATGTGTGATAGACGAAAATGATATCAAATCATGGTAACATGTTTAGTAAATAAGATTTTTAGTATTTAATCAAAATTGTGCAACTACGAATTACTATCGAGTTATTCAAGAAAGCTTATCAAAATACATGGGAAAGAATGTAGTTTTACAAAAACATTAAAAATAGGAGTTCACGCTTGGTTAGTTTGTTGATTACAATAACAACCTCCGATTCCATGGAGTTTTGATATTTAAGCCTTCTAAACACACTCATGAATAATATAATCGAATCCGATGATTACAATCAGTGAAATGACACTATAAATGACAACGAAAACTGGTACTAACCGTTTATAAAGAACACAAACCGAACACGAAACCACACGAATGACCCTTAAAATCAATCAACTCATACCCAAAACTAATCAAGACCACTCCACAACCATTATCAAACACTCTCGGCTTAAAAAGCCACTTATTTAAACCAAGTGATAACTTTCAATCTCCAAAATCATTTATTGAGCGTCAAGGCAAGAAAGCAAGTTGTAAAGGACCAAAACACTAATTGTATACACTCATATACACTCGTATACACTCATAACTCATATGTATCGTATAACAATCAACGCAATGTGTGATAGACGAAAATGATATCAAATTATGGTAACATGTTTAGTAAATAAGATTTTTAGTATTATAATCAAAATTGTGCAACTACGAATTGCTATCGAGTTATTCAAGAAAGCTTAACAAAATACATAGAAAAAATGTAGTTTTACAAAAACATTAAAAATAGGAGTTCACGCTTGGTTAGTTTGTTGCTTACAATAACAACCTCCGATTCCATGGAGTTTCGATTTTTAAGCCTTCTAAACACACTCATGAACTAATATAATCGAATCCGATGATTACAATCAGTGAAATGACACTATAAATGACAACTGAAAACTAGTACTAACCGTTTATAAAGAAACACAAACCGAACACGAAACCACATGAATGACCCTTAACATCAATCAACTCGTACCAAAACTAATCAAGACCACTCCACAACCATTATCAAACACTCTCGGCTTAAAAAGATACTTTTTTAAACCAAGTGATAACTTTCAATCTCCAAAATCATTTATTGAACGTCAGGGCAAGAAAGCAAGTTGTAAAGGACCAAAACACTAATTGTATACACTCATATACACTCGTATACACTCATATGTCATACGTAAAACAATCAACGCAATGTGTGATAGACGAAAATGATATCAAATCATGGTAACATGTTTTAGTAAATAAGATTTTCAGTATTATAATCAAAATGTGCAACAAAATTGAATTGTTGCATCGAATTGTTGCATCGAGTTATTCAAGAAAGCTTAACAAAATACATAGAAAAGAATGTAGTTTTACAAAACACATTAAAAAATAGGAGTTCACGCTTGGTTAGTTGTTGATTACAATAACAACCTCCGATTCCATGGAGTTTTGATATTAAGCCTTCTAAACACACTCATGAACTAATATAATCGAATCCGATGATTACAATCAGTGAAATGACACTATAAATGACAACTGAAATCTGGTACTAACCGTTTATAAAGAAAGACAAACCGAACACAAAAACACACGAATGACCCTTAAAATCAATCAACTCATACCCAAAACTAATCAAGACCACTCCACAACCATTATCAAACAATCTCGGCTTAAAAAGCCACTTATTTAAACCAAGTGATAATTTTCAATCTCCAAAATCATTTATTGAGCGTCAAGGCAAGAAATCAAGTTGAAAAGAATCAAAACACTAATTGTATACACTCATATACACTCATATGTCATACGTATAACAATCAACGCAATGTGTGATAGACGAAAATGATATCAAATATGGTAACATGATGTAGTAAATAAGATTTTTAGTATTTTAATCAAAATTGTGCAACTACGAATTGTTGCATCGAGTTATTCAAGAAAGCTTAACAAAATACATAGAAAGAATGTAGTTTTACAAAAACATTAAACAATAGGAGTTCACGCTTGGTTAGTTTGTTGATTACAATAACAACCTCCGATTCCATGGAGTTTTGATTTTTAAGCCTTCTAAACACACTCATGAATAATATAATCGAATCCGATGATTACAATCAGTGAAATGACACTATAAATGACAACTAAAACTGGTACTAACCGTTTATAAAGAAACACAAACCGAACACGAAACACACGAATGACCCTTAAAATCAATCAACTCATACCCAAAACTAATCAAGACCACTCCACAACCATTATCAAACACTCTCGGCTTAAAAAGCCACTTATTTAAACCAAGTGATAACTTTCAATCTCCAAAATCATTTATTGAGCGTCAAGGCAAGAAAGCAAGTTGTAAAGGACCAAAACACTAATTGTATACACTCATATACACTCGTATACACTCATATGTCATACGTATAACAATCAACGCAATGTGTGATAGACGAAAATGATATCAAATTATGGTAACATGATGTAGTAAATAAGATTTATCAGTATTTAATCAAAATTGTGCAACTACGAATTGTTGCATCGAGTTATTCAAGAAAGCTTAACAAAATACATAGAAAAGAATGTAGTTTTACAAAAACATTAAAAAATAGGAGTTCACGCTTGGTTAGTTTGTTGATTACAATAACAACCTCCGATTCCATGGAGTTTTGATATTTAAGCCTTCTAAACACACTCATGAACTAATATAATCGAATCCGATGATTACAATCAGTGAAATGACACTATAAATGACAACTGAAAACTGGTACTAACCGTTTATAAAGAAACAAAACCGAACAAAAAACACACGAATGACCTTAAAATCAATCAACTCATACCCAAAACTAATCAAGACCACTCCACAACCATTATCAAACACTCTCGGCTTAAAAAGCCACTTATTTAAACCAAGTGATAACTTTCAATCTCCAAAATCATTTATTGAGCGTCAAGGCAAGAAAGCAAGTTGTAAAGGACCAAAACACTAATTGTATACACTCATATACACTCATACACTCATATGTCATACGTATAACAATCAACGCAATGTGTGATAGACGAAAATGATATCAAATTATGGTAACATGGTTTAGTAAATAAGATTTTTTATATTTTAATCAAAATTGTGCAACTACGATTACTGCATCGAGTTATTCAAGAAAGCTAACAAAATACATAGGAAAGAATGTAGTTTTACAAAAACATTAAACAATAGGAGTTCACGCTTGGTTAGTTTGTTGATTACAATAACAACCTCCGATTCCATGGAGTTTTGATATTTAAGCCTTCTAAACACACTCATGAAATAATATAATCGAATCCGATGATTACAATCAGTGAAATGACACTATAAATGACAACTGAAAACTGGTACTAACCTTTATAAAGAAACACAAGCCGAACACGAAAACACACGAATGACCCTTAAAATCAATCAACTCATACCCAAAACTAATCAAGACCACTCCACAACCATTATCAAACACTCTCGGCTTAAAAAGCCACTTATTTAAACCAAGTGACAACTTTCAATCTCCAAAATCATTTATTGAGCGTCAAGGCAAGAAAGCAAGTTGTAAAGGACCAAAACACTAATTGTATACACACATATACACTCGTATACACTCATATGTCATACGTATAAAAATCAACGCAATGTGTGATAGACGAAAATGATATCAAATTATGGTAAAATGATGTAGTTAGTAAATAAGATTTATCAGTATTTTAATCAAAATGTGCAACTACGAATTGTTGCATCGAGTTATTCAAGAAAGCTTAACAAAATACATAGAAAAGAATGTAGTTTTACAAAAACATTAAAAAATAGGAGTTCACGCTTGGTTAGTTTGTTGATTACAATAACAACCTCCGATTCCATGGAGTTTTGATATTTAAGCCTTCTAAATACACTCACGAACTAATATAATCGAATCCGATGATTACAATCAGTGAAATGACACTATAAATGACAACTGAAATCTGGTACTAACCGTTTATAAAGAAAGACAAACCGAACACAAAAACACACGAATGACCCTTAAAATCAATCAACTCATACCCAAAACTAATCAAGACCACTCCACAACCATTATCAAACAATCTCGGCTTAAAAAGCCACTTATTTAAACCAAGTGATAATTTTCAATCTCCAAAATCATTTATTGAGCGTCAAGGCAAGAAAGCAAGTTGTAAAGAATCAAAACACTAATTGTATACACTCATATACACTCATATACACTCATATGTCATACGTATAGCAATCAACGCAATGTGTGATAGACGAAAATGATATCAAATCATGGTAACATGTTTTAGTAAATAAGATTTTTAGTATTATATCAAAATTGTGCAACTACGAATTACTATATCGAGTTACAAGAAAGCCTATCAAAATACATGGGAAAGAATGTAGTTTTACAAAAACATTAAAAAATAGGAGTTCACGCTTGGTTAGTTTGTTGCTTACAATAACAACCTCCGATTCCATGGAGTTTTGATTTTAAGCCTTCTAAACACACTCATGAAATAATACAATCGAATCCGATGATTACAATCAGTGAAATGTCACTATAAATGACAACTGAAAATAGTACTAACCTTTATAAAGAAACATAACCGAACACGAAACCACACAAATGATGACCTTAAAATCAATCAACTCATACCCAAAATAATCAAGACCACTCTGCAACCATTATCAAACACTCTCGGCTTAAAAAGCCACTTATTTAAACCAAGTGATAACTTTCAATCTCCAAAATCATTTATTGAGCGTCAAGGCAAGAAAGCAAGTTGTAAAGGACCAAAACACTAATTGTATACACTCATATACACTCGTATACACTCATATGTCATACGTATAACAATCAACGCAATGTGTGATAGACGAAAATGATATCAAATTATGGTAACATGATGTAGTAAATAAGATTTATCAGTATTTTAATCAAAATTGTGCAACTACGAATTGTTGCATCGAGTTATTCAAGAAAGCTTAACAAAATACATAGAAAAGAATGTAGTTTTACAAAAACATTAAAAAATAGGAGTTCACGCTTGGTTAGTTTGTTGATTACAATAACAACCTCCGATTCCATGGAGTTTTGATATTTAAGCCTTCTAAACACACTCATGAACTAATATAATCGAATCGATGATTACAATCAGTGAAATGACACTATAAATGACAACGAAAACTGGTACTAACCGTTTATAAAGAAACAAAACCGAACACGAAAACACACGAATGACCCTTAAAATCAATCAACTCATACCCAAAACTAATCAAGACCACTCCACAACCATTATCAAACACTCTCGGCTTAAAAAGCCACTTATTTAAACCAAGTGATAACTTTCAATCTCCAAAATCATTTATTGAGCATCAAGCAAGAAAGCAAGTTGTAAAGGACCAAAACACTAATTGTATACACTCTATACACTCGTATACACTCATATGTACGTATAGCAATCAACGCAATGTGTGATAGACGAAAATGATATCAAATATGGTAACATGTGTAGTAAATAAGATTTTTTAGTATTATAATCAAAATTGTGCAACTACGAATTGTATATCGAGTTATTCAAGAAAGCTTATCAAAATACATGGGAAAGAATGTAGTTTTACAAAAACATTAAACAATAGGAGTTCACGCTTGGTTAGTTTGTTGCTTACAATAACAACCTCCGATTCCATGGAGTTTTGATTTTAAGCCTTCTAAAACACATCATGAACTAATATAATCGAATCCGATGATTACAATCAGTGAAATGACACTATAAATGACAACTGAAAACTGGTACTAACCATTTTTATAAAGAAACACAAGCCGAACACGAAACCACACGAATGACCCTTAAAATCAATCAACTCATACCAAAACTAATCAAGACCACTCCACAACCATTATCAAACACTCTCGGCTTAAAAAGCCACTTATTTAAACCAAGTGATAACTTTCAATCTCCAAAATCATTTATTGAGCGTCAAGGCAAGAAAGCAAGTTGTAAAGGACCAAAACACTAATGTATACACTCATATACACTCGTATACACTCATATGTCATACGTATAACAATCAACGCAATGTGTGATAGACGAAAATGATATCAAATATGGTAACATGATGTAGTAAATAAGATTTATCAGTATTTTAATCAAATTGTGCAACTACGAATTGTTGCATCGAGTATTCAAGAAAGCTTAACAAAATACATAGAAAAGAATGTAGTTTTACAAAAACATTAAAAAAGGAGTTCACGCTTGGTTAGTTTGTTGATTACAATAACAACCTCCGATTCCATGGAGTTTTGATATTTAAGCCTTCTAAAACACACTCATGAACTAATATAATCGAATCCGATGATTACAATCAGTGAAATGACACTATAAATGGAACGAAAACTGAAATGTACTAACCGTTTATAAAGAAACACAAACCGAACACAAAAACACACGAATGACCCTTAAAATCAATCAACTCACCCAAAACTAATCAAGACCACTCCACAACCATTATCAAACACTCTCGGCTTAAAAAGCCACTTATTTAAACCAAGTGATAATTTCAATCTCCAAAATCATTTATTGAGGTCAAGGCAAGAAAGCAAGTTGTAAAGGACCAAAACACTAATTGTATACACTCATATACACTCATATACTCATATGTCATACGTATAACAATCAACGCAATGTGTGATAGACGAAAATGATATCAAATCATGGTACATGTTTAGTAAATAAGATTTTTAGTATTTAATCAAAATTGTGCAAACGATTACTATATCGAGTTATTCAAGAAAGCTTATCAAAATACATAGAAAGAATGTAGTTTTACAAAAACATTAAACAATAGGAGTTCACGCTTGGTTAGTTGTTGCTTACAATAACAAACTCCGATTCCATGGAGTTTTGATTTTTAAGCCTTCTAAACACACTCATGAAATAATACAATCGAATCCGATATTACAATAAGTGAAATGTCACTATAAATGACAACTGAAAACTAGTACTAACGTTTATAAAGAAACATAACCGAACACGAAACCACATGAATGACCCTTAAAATCAATCAACTCATACCCAAAACTAATCAAGACCACTCCACAACCATTATCAAACACTCTCGGCTTAAAAAGCCACTTATTAAACAAGTGATAACTTTCAATCTCCAAAATCATTTATTGAGCGTCAAGGCAAGAAAGCAAGTTGTAAAGGACCAAAACACTAATTGTATACACTCATATACACTCGTATACACTCATATGTCATACGTATAACAATCAACGCAATGTGTGATAGACGAAAATGATATCAAATTATGGTAACATGATGTAGTAAATAAGATTTATCAGTATTTTAATCAAAATTGTGCAATTACGAATTGTTGCATCGAGTTATTCAAGAAAGCTTAACAAAATACATAGAAAGAATGTAGTTTTACAAAAACATTAAAAAATAGGAGTTCACGCTTGGTTAGTTTGTTGATTACAATAACAACCTCCGATTCCATGGAGTTTTGATATTTAAGCCTTCTAAACACACTCATGAACTAATATAATCGAATCGATGATTACAATCAGTGAAATGACACTATAAATGACAACTGAAAACTGGTACTAAACCGTTTATAAAGAAGACAAACCGAACACAAAACACACGAATGACCCTTAAAATCAATCAACTCTACCCAAAAACTAATCAAGACCACTCCACAACCATTATCAAACACTCTCGGCTTAAAAAGCCACTTATTTAAACCAAGTGATAACTTTCAATCTCCAAAATCATTTATTGAGCGTCAAAGCAAGAAAGCAAGTTGTAAAGGACCAAAACACTAATTGTATACACTCATATACACTCGTATACACTCATATGTCATACGTATAACAATCAACGCAATGTGGATAGACGAAAATGATATCAAATCATGGTAACATGTGTAGTAAATAAGATTTTTAGTATTTAATCAAAATTGTGCAACTACGAATACTATATCGAGTTATTCAAGAAAGCTTATCAAAATACATAGGAAAGAATGTAGTTTTACAAAAACATTAAACAATAGGAGTTCACGCTTGGTTAGTTTGTTGATTACAATAACAAACTCCGATTCCATGGAGTTTTGATTTTAAGCCTTCTAAACACACTCATGAAAATAATATAATCGAATCCGATGATTACAATAGTGAAATGACACTATAAATGACAACTGAAAACTAGTACTAACCGTTTATAAAGAAACACAAGCCCGAACACGAAACCACATGAATGACCCTTAAAATCAATCAACTCATACCCAAAACTAATCAAGACCACTCCACAACCATTATCAAACACTCTCGGCTTAAAAAGCCATTATTTAAACCAAGTGATAACTTTCAATCTCCAAAATCATATTGAGCGTCAAGGCAAGAAAGCAAGTTGTAAAGGACCAAAAACACTAATTGTATACAAATTACACTCGTATACACTCATAGTCATACGTATAAAAAATCAACGCAATGTGTGATAGACGAAAATGATATCAAATTATGGTAAATGATGTAGTAAATAAGATTTATCTGTTTTTAATCAAAATTGTGCAACTACGAATTATTGCATCGAGTTATCAAGAAAGCTTAACAAAATACATAGAAAAGAATGTAGTTTTACAAAAACATTAAAAATAGGAGTTCACGCTTGGTTAGTTTGTTGATTACAATAACAACTCCGATTCCATGGAGTTTGATATTTAAGCCTTCTAA
>JACCIZ010000157.1:0-128479 GCA_025506415.1 Flaveria robusta
TATTGAGTCAATACGAGTCGTTTCTTGTCATTTAAAACTGTTGTTCCTTTCCTTCATGGTCATAAAGGATCCATGGATCGAAAGTTGTTATTTGGATAGATTCAATGGAATTTTGAGGCAAGATTGTTCGAAGTTGGTTGTGGAGTGTTCTTGATGAGTTTTGGGTAGGATGGATTGATTTCAAGAGTCATTCGTGTGGTTTCGTGTTCGGTTTTAGTTTTGATTCAAACAATAGATGCTATGGTCCATTCGTGATAAATTAGTGCGATTCCAATGATTATTCGTCAAATGTGATTAGATTGGATCTGGAGTGTGTTGAGATGGTTAGATAATCAAAACTCCACAACATGGGCTGTCACGAAAAGCAAAAGCTACCAATGCGAGAAGTATTCTAGTTTAATTTTTGTATATAACTCATTTCCTATGTATTTAGTTAAGATTTCGTGAATACTTTGATTTCACTAATCTATATCCACACAATTTGGATAAAATACAAGCAAATCTTATTTACTTGGACGTGGTACGTTGATTGACTTCTTTTTAATCGATCACACATTGTGTTTTCTTGTTACGCATGCATAGTTTCATTCCGCCACTGTAATGTTTCTTGATTCTTATTGAGTCAATACGAGTCGTTTCTTGTCATTTAAAACTTGTGTTCCTTTCCTTCATGGTCAATAAAGGATTCCATGGATCGAAAGTTGTTATTTGGATAGATTCATGGAATTTTGAGGCAAGATTGTTCGAAGTTGGTTGTGGAGTGTTCTTGATGAGTTTTGGGTAGGATGGATTGATTTCAAGAGTCATTCGTGGGTTTCGTGTTTCGGTTTTAGTTTTGATTCAAACATAGATGCTATGGTCCATTCGTGATAAATTAGTCGATTCCAATGATTATTATCGTCAAATGTGATTAGATTGGATCTGGAGTGTGTTGAGATGTTAGATAATCAAAACTCCACAACATTGAAGGCTGTCACGAAAAGCAAAAAGCTACCAATGCGAGAAGTATTCTAGTTTAATATTTTTGTAACTAGCTCATTTCCTATGTATTTAGTTAAGATTTCGTGAATACTTTGATTTCACTAATCTATATCCACACAATTGAGAATAAAATACAAGCAAATCTTTTTACTTGGACGTGGTACGTTGATTGACTTCTTTTTAATCGATCACACATTGTGTTTTCTTGTTACGCATTGCATAGTTTCATTCCGCCACTGTAATGTGTTTCTTGATTCTTATTGAGTCAATACGAGTCGTTTCTTGTCATTTAAAACTTGTGTTCCTTTCCTTCATGGTCAATAAAGGATTCCATGGATCGAAAGTTGTTATTTGGATAGATTCAATGGAATTTTTGAGGCAAGATTGTTCGAAGTTGGTTGTGGAGTGTTCTTGATGAGTTTTGGGTAGGATGGATTGATTTCAAGAGTCATTCGTGTGGTTTCGTGTTCGGTTTTAGTTTTGATTCAAACAATAGATGCTATGGTCCATTCGTGATAAATTAGTGCGATTCCAATGATTATTATAATCAAATGTGATTAGATTGGATCTGGAGTGTGTTGAGATGGTTAGATAATCAAAACTCCAGCATTGAAGGCTGTCACGAAAAGCAAAAAGCTACCAATGCGAAGAATTCTAGTTTAATATTTTTGTATAACTAGCTCATTTCCTATGTATTTAGTTAAGATTTCGTGAATACTTTGATTTCACTAATCTATATCCACACAATTGGAATAAATACAAGCAAATCTTATTTACTGACGTGTACGTTGATTGACTTCTTTTAATCGATCACACATTGTGTTTCTTGTTACATGCATAGTTCATTCCGCCACTGTAATGTGTTTCTTGATTCTTATTGAGTCAATACGAGTCGTTTCTTGTCATTTAAAACTTGTGTTCCTTTCCTTCATGGTCAATAAAGGATCCATGGATCGAAAGTTGTTATTTGGATAGATTCATGGAACTTTGAGGCAAGATTGTTCGAAGTTGTTGTGGAGTGTTCTTGAAGAGTTTTGGGTAGGATGGATTGATTTCAAGAGTCATCGTGTGGTTTCATGTTTGGTTTTAGTTTTGATTCAAACAATAGATGCTATGGTCCATTTGTGATTAATTAGTTGATTCCAATGATTATTATAATCAAATGTGATTAGATTGGATCTGGAGTGTGTTGAGATGGTTAGATAATCAAAACTCCATAGCATTGAAGGCTGTCACGAAAACAAAAAGCTACCAATGCGAGAAGTATTCTAGTTTAATATTTTTGTATAACTAGCTCATTTCCTATGTATTTAGTTAAGCTTCGTGAATACTTTGATTTCACTAATCTATATCCACACAATTGAGAATAAAATACAAGCAAATCTTATTTACTTGGACGTGGTACGTTGATTGACTTCTTTTAATCGATCACACATTGTGTTTTCTTGTTACGCATGCATAGTTTCATTCCGCCACTGTAATGTGTTTCTTGATTCTTATTGAGTCAATACGAGTCGTTTCTTGTCACTTAAAACTTGTGTTCCTTTCCTTCATGGTCAATAAAGGATTCCATGGATCGAAAGTTGTTATTTGGATAGATTCAATGGAATTTTGAGGCAAGATTGTTCGAAGTTGGTTGTGGAGTGTTCTTGATGAGTTTGGGTAGGATGGATTGATTTCAAGAGTCATTCGTGTGGTTTCGTGTTCGGTTTTAGTTTTGATTCAAACAATAGATGCTATGGTCCATTCGTGATAAATTAGTGCGATTCCAATGATTATTATCTCAATGTGATTAGATTGGATCTGGAGTGTGTTGAGATGGTTAGATAATCAAAACTCCACAACATTGAAGGCTGTCACGAAAAGCAAAAAGCTACCAATGCGAGAAGTATTGTAGTTTAATATTTTTGTATAACTAGCTCATTTCCTATGTATTTAGTTAAGATTTCGTGAATACTTTGATTTCACTAATCTATATCCACACAATTTGGAAAAATACAAGCAAATCTTATTTACTTGGACGTGGTACGTTGATTGACTTCTTTTTAATCGATCACACATTGTGTTTTCTTGTTACGCATGCATAGTTTCATTCCGCCACTGTAATGTGTTTCTTGATTCTTATTGAGTCAATACGAGTCGTTTCTTGTCATTTAAAACTTATGTTCCTTTCCTTCATGGTCAATAAAGGATTCCATGGATCGAAAGTTGTTAATTTGGATAGATTCAATGGAATTTTGAGGCAAGATTGTTCGAAGTTGGTTGTGGAGTGTTCTTGATGAGTTTTGGGTAGGATGGATTGATTTCAAGAGTCATTCGTGTGGTTTCGTGTTCGGTTTTAGTTTTGATTCAAACAATAGATGCTATGGTCCATTCGTGATAAATTAGTGCGATTCCAATGATTATTATAATCAAATGTGATTAGATTGGATCTGGAGTGTGTTGAGATGGTTAGATAATCAAAACTCCACAACATTGAAGGCTGTCACGAAAGCAAAAAGCTACCAATGCGAGAAGTATTCTAGTTTAATATTTTTGTATAACTAGCTCATTTCCTATGTATTTAGTTAAGATTTCGTGAATACTTTGATTTCACTAATCTATATCCACACAATTTGGAATAAAATACAAGCAAATCTTATTTACTTGGACGTGGTACGTTGATTGACTTTTTTTAATCGATCACACATTGTGTTTTCTTGTTACGCATGCATAGTTTCATTCCGCCACTGTAATGTGTTTCTTGATTCTTATTGAGTCAATACGAGTCGTTTCTTGTCATTTAAACTTGTGTTCCTTTCCTTCATGGTCAATAAAGGATTCCATGGATCGAAAGTTGTTATTTGGATAGATTCATGGAATTTTGAGGCAAGATTGTTCGAAGTTGGTTGTGGAGTGTTCTTGATGAGTTTTGGGTAGGATGGATTGATTTCAAGAGTCATTCGTGTGGTTTCGTGTTCGGTTTTAGTTTTGATTCAAACAATAGATGCTATGGTCCATTCGTGATAAATTAGTGCGATTCCAATGATTATTATCGTCAAATGTGATTAGATTGGATCTGGAGTGTGTTGAGATGGTTAGATAATCAAAACTCCATAACATTGAAGGCTGTCACGAAAAGCAAAAAGCTACCAATGCGAGAAGTATTCTAGTTTAATATTTTTGTATAACTAGCTCATTTCCTATGTATTTAGTTAAGATTTCGTGAATACTTTTACAAGCAAATCTTATTTACTTGGACGTGGTACGTTGATTGACTTCTTTTTAATCGATCACACATTGTGTTTTCTTGTTACGCATGCATAGTTTCATTCCGCCACTGTAATGTGTTTCTTGATTCTTATTGAGTCAATACGAGTCGTTTCTTGTCATTTAAAACTTGTGTTCCTTTCCTTCATGGTCAATAAAGGATTCCATGGATCGAAAGTTGTTATTTGGATAGATTCAATGGAATTTTGAGGCAAGATTGTTCGAAGTTGGTTGTGGAGTGTTCTTGATGAGTTTTGGGTAGGATGGATTGATTTCAAGAGTCATTCGTGTGGTTTCGTGTTCGGTTTTAGTTTTGATTCAAACAATAGATGCTATGGTCCATTCGTGATAAATTAGTGCGATTCCAATTATTATTATCGTCAAATGTGATTAGATTGGATCTGGAGTGTGTTGAGATGGTTAGATAATCAAAACTCCACAACATTGAAGGCTGTCACGAAAAGCAAAAAGCTACCAATGCGAGAAGTATTCTAGTTTAATATTTTTGTATAACTAGCTCATTTCCTATGTATTTAGTTAAGATTTCGTGAATACTTTGATTTCACTAATCTATATCCACACAATTTGGAATAAAATACAAGCAAATCTTATTTACTTGGACGTGGTACGTTGATTGACTTCTTTTTAATCGATCACACATTGTGTTTTCTTGTTACGCATGCATAGTTTCATTCCGCCACTGTAATGTGTTTCTTGATTCTTATTGAGTCAATACGAGTCGTTTCTTGTCATTTAAAACTTGTGTTCCTTTCCTTCATGGTCAATAAAGGATTCCATGGATCGAAAGTTGTTATTTGGATAGATTCAATGGAATTTTGAGGCAAGATTGTTCGAAGTTGGTTGTGGAGTGTTCTTGAAGAGTTTTGGGTAGGATGGATTGATTTCAAGAGTCATTCGTGTGGTTTCGTGTTCGGTTTTAGTTTTGATTCAAACAATAGATGCTATGGTCCATTCGTGATAAATTAGTGCGATTCTAATAATTATTATCTAAAATGTGATTAGATTGGATCTGGAGTGTGTTGAGATGGTTAGATAATCAAAACTCCACAACATTGAAGGCTTTCACGAAAAGCAAAAAGCTACCAATGCGAGAAGTATTCTAGTTTAATATTTTTGTATAACTAGCTCATTTCCTATGTATTTAGTTAAGATTTCGTGAATACTTTGATTTCACTAATCTATATCCACACAATTTGGAATAAAATACAAGCAAATCTTATTTACTTGGACGTGGTACGTTGATTGACTTCTTTTTAATCGATCACACATTGTGTTTTCTTGTTACGCATGCATAGTTTCATTCCGCCACTGTAATGTGTTTCTTGATTCTTATTGAGTCAATACGAGTCGTTTCTTGTCATTTAAAACTTGTGTTCCTTTCCTTCATGGTCAATAAAGGATTCCATGGATCGAAAGTTGTTATTTGGATAGATTCAATGGAATTTTGAGGCAAGATTGTTCGAAGTTGGTTGTGGAGTGTTCTTGAAGAGTTTTGGGTAGGATGGATTGATTCAAGAGTCATCATGTGGTTTCGTGTTTGGTTTTAGTTTTGATTCAAACAATAGATGCTATGGTCCATTTGTGATTAATTAGTGCGATTCCATTGATTATTATAATCAAATGTGATTAGATTGGATCTGAGTGTGTTGAGATGGTTAGATAATCAAAACTCCATAGCATTGAAGGCTGTCACGAAAAGCCAAAAACTACCAATGCGAGAAGTATTCTAGTTTAATATTTTTGTATAACTAGCTCATTTCCTATGTATTTAGTTAAGCTTTCGTGAATACTTTGATTTCACTAATCTATATCCACACAATTGAGAATAAACAAGCAAATCTTATTTACTTGGACGTGGTACGTTGATTGACTTCTTTTTAATCGATCACACATTGTGTTTTCTTGTTACGCATGCATAGTTTCATTCCGCCACTGTAATGTGTTTCTTGATTCTTATTGAGTCAATACGAGTCGTTTCTTGTCATTTAAAACTTGTGTTCCTTTCCTTCATGGTCAATAAAGGATTCCATGGATCGAAAGTTGTTATTTGGATAGATTCAATGGAATTTTGAGGCAAGATTGTTCGAAGTTGGTTGTGGAGTGTTCTTGATGAGTTTTGGGTAGGATGGATTGATTTCAAGAGTCATTCGTGTGGTTTCGTGTTCGGTTTTAGTTTTGATTCAAACAATAGATGCTATGGTCCATTCGTGATAAATTAGTGTGATTCCAATGATTATTATCTAATGTGATTAGATTGGATCTGGAGTGTGTTGAGATGGTTAGATAATCAAAACTCCACAACATTGAAGGCTGTCACGAAAAGCAAAAAGCTACCAATGCGAGAAGTATTCTAGTTTAATATTTTTGTATAACTAGCTCATTTCCTATGTATTTAGTTAAGATTTCGTGAATACTTTGATTTCACTAATCTATATCCACACAATTTGGAATAAAATACAAGCAAATCTTATTTACTTGGACGTGGTACGTTGATTGACTTCTTTTTAATCGATCACACATTGTGTTTTCTTGTTACGCATGCATAGTTTCATTCCGCCACTGTAATGTGTTTCTTGATTCTTATTGAGTCAATACGAGTCGTTTCTTGTCATTTAAAACTTGTGTTCCTTTCCTTCATGGTCAATAAAGGATTCCATGGATCGAAAGTTGTTATTTGGATAGATTCAATGGAATTTTGAGGCAAGATTGTTCGAAGTTGGTTGTGGAGTGTTCTTGATGAGTTTTGGGTAGGATGGATTGATTTCAAGAGTCATTCGTGTGGTTTCGTGTTCGGTTTTAGTTTTGATTCAAACAATAGATGCTATGGTCCATTCGTGATAAATTAGTGCGATTCCAATGATTATTATCGTCAAATGTGATTAGATTGGATCTGGAGTGTGTTGAGATGGTTAGATAATCAAAACTCCACAACATTGAAGGCTGTCACGAAAAGCAAAAAGCTACCAATGCGAGAAGTATTCTAGTTTAATATTTTTGTATAACTAGCTCATTTCCTATGTATTTAGTTAAGATTTCGTGAATACTTTGATTTCACTAATCTATATCTACACAATTGAGAATATAATACAAGCAAATCTTATTTACTTGGACGTGGTACGTTGATTGACTTCTTTTTAATCGATCACACATTGTGTTTTCTTGTTACGCATGCATAGTTTCATTCCGCCACTGTAATGTGTTTCTTGATTCTTATTGAGTCAATACGAGTCGTTTCTTGTCATTTAAAACTTGTGTTCCTTTCCTTCATGGTCAATAAAGGATTCCATGGATCGAAAGTTGTTATTTGGATAGATTCAATGGAATTTTGAGGCAAGATTGTTCGAAGTTGGTTGTGGAGTGTTCTTGAAGAGTTTTGGGTAGGATGGATTGATTTCAAGAGTCATTCGTGTGGTTTCGTGTTCGGTTTTAGTTTTGATTCAAACAATAGATGCTATGGTCCATTCGTGATAAATTAGTGCGATTCCATGATTATTATGTCAAATGTGATTAGATTGGATCTGGAGTGTGTTGAGATGGTTAGATAATCAAAACTCCACAACATTGAAGGCTGTCACGAAAAGCAAAAAGCTACCAATGCGAGAAGTATTCTAGTTTAATATTTTTGTATAACTAGCTCATTTCCTATGTATTTAGTTAAGATTTCATGAATACTTTGATTTCACTAATCTATATCCACACAATTTGGAATAAAATACAAGCAAATCTTATTTACTTGGACGTGGTACGTTGATTGACTTCTTTTTAATCGATCACACATTGTGTTTTCTTGTTACGCATGCATAGTTTCATTCCGCCACTGTAATGTGTTTCTTGATTCTTATTGAGTCAATACGAGTCGTTTCTTGTCATTTAAAACTTGTGTTCCTTTCCTTCATGGTCAATAAAGGATTCCATGGATCGAAAGTTGTTATTTGGATAGATTCAATGGAATTTTGAGGCAAGATTGTTCGAAGTTGGTTGTGGAGTGTTCTTGATGAGTTTTGGGTAGGATGGATTGATTTCAAGAGTCATTCGTGTGGTTTCGTGTTCGGTTTTAGTTTTGATTCAAACAATAGATGCTATGGTCCATTCGTGATAAATTAGTGCGATTCCAATGATTATTATCGTCAAATGTGATTAGATTGGATCTGGAGTGTGTTGAGATGGTTAGATAATCAAAACTCCATAGCATTGAAGGCTGTCACGAAAACCAAAAAACTACCAATGCGAGAAGTATTCTAGTTTAATATTTTTGTATAACTAGCTCATTTCCTATGTATTTAGTTAAGCTTTCATGAATACTTTGATTTCACTAATCTATATCTACACAATTGAGAATAAAATACAAGCAAATCTTATTTACTTGGACGTGGTACGTTGATTGACTTCTTTTTAATCGATCACACATTGTGTTTTCTTGTTACGCATGCATAGTTTCATTCCGCCACTGTAATGTGTTTCTTGATTCTTATTGAGTCAATACGAGTCGTTTCTTGTCATTTAAAACTTGTGTTCCTTTCCTTCATGGTCAATAAAGGATTCCATGGATCGAAAGTTGTTATTTGGATAGATTCAATGGAATTTTGAGGCAAGATTGTTCGAAGTTGGTTGTGGAGTGTTCTTGATGAGTTTTGGGTAGGATGGATTGATTTCAAGAGTCATTCGTGTGGTTTCGTGTTCGGTTTTAGTTTTGATTCAAACAATAGATGCTATGGTCCATTCGTGATAAATTAGTGCGATTCCAATGATTATTATCTAATGTGATTAGATTGGATCTGGAGTGTGTTGAGATGGTTAGATAATCAAAACTCCACAACATTGAAGGCTGTCACGAAAAGCAAAAAGCTACCAATGCGAGAAGTATTCTAGTTTAATATTTTTGTATAACTAGCTCATTTCCTATGTATTTAGTTAAGATTTCGTGAATACTTTGATTTCACTAATCTATATCCACACAATTTGGAATAAAATACAAGCAAATCTTATTTACTTGGACGTGGTACGTTGATTGACTTCTTTTTAATCGATCACACATTGTGTTTTCTTGTTACGCATGCATAGTTTCATTCCGCCACTGTAATGTGTTTCTTGATTCTTATTGAGTCAATACGAGTCGTTTCTTGTCATTTAAAACTTGTGTTCCTTTCCTTCATGGTCAATAAAGGATTCCATGGATCGAAAGTTGTTATTTGGATAGATTCAATGGAATTTTGAGGCAAGATTGTTCGAAGTTGGTTGTGGAGTGTTTTTGATGAGTTTTGGGTAGGATGGATTGATTTCAAGAGTCATTCGTGTGGTTTCGTGTTCGGTTTTAGTTTTGATTCAAACAATAGATGCTATGGTCCATTCGTGATAAATTAGTGCGATTCCAATGATTATTATCGTCAAATGTGATTAGATTGGATCTGGAGTGTGTTGAGATGGTTAGATAATCAAAACTCCACAACATTGAAGGCTGTCACGAAAAGCGAAAAGCTACCAATGCGAGAAGTATTCTAGTTTAATATTTTTGTATAACTAGCTCATTTCCTATGTATTTAGTTAAGATTTCGTGAATACTTTGATTTCACTAATCTATATCCACACAATTTGGAATAAAATACAAGCAAATCTTATTTACTTGGACGTGGTACGTTGATTGACTTCTTTTTAATCGATCACACATTGTGTTTTCTTGTTACGCATGCATAGTTTCATTCCGCCACTGTAATGTGTTTCTTGATTCTTATTGAGTCAATACGAGTCGTTTCTTGTCATTTAAAACTTGTGTTCCTTTCCTTCATGGTCAATAAAGGATTCCATGGATCGAAAGTTGTTATTTGGATAGATTCAATGGAATTTTGAGGCAAGATTGTTCGAAGTTGGTTGTGGAGTGTTCTTGAAGAGTTTTGGGTAGGATGGATTGATTTCAAGAGTCATTCGTGTGGTTTCGTGTTCGGTTTTAGTTTTGATTCAAACAATAGATGCTATGGTCCATTCGTGATAAATTAGTGCGATTCCAATTATTATTATCGTCAAATGTGATTAGATTAGATCTGGAGTGTGTTGAGATGGTTAGATAAGCAAAACTCCACAACATTGAAGGCTGTCACGAAAAGCAAAAAGCTACCAATGCGAGAAGTATTCTAGTTTAATATTTTTGTATAACTAGCTCATTTCCTATGTATTTAGTTAAGATTTCGTGAATACTTTGATTTCACTAATCTATATCTACACAATTGAGAATAAAATACAAGCAAATCTTATTTACTTGGACGTGGTACGTTGATTGACTTCTTTTTAATCGATCACACATTGTGTTTTCTTGTTACGCATGCATAGTTTCATTCCGCCACTGTAATGTGTTTCTTGATTCTTATTGAGTCAATACGAGTCGTTTCTTGTCATTTAAAACTTGTGTTCCTTTCCTTCATGGTCAATAAAGGATTCCATGGATCGAAAGTTGTTATTTGGATAGATTCAATGGAATTTTGAGGCAAGATTGTTCGAAGTTGGTTGTGGAGTGTTCTTGATGAGTTTTGGGTAGGATGGATTGATTTCAAGAGTCATTCGTGTGGTTTCGTGTTCGGTTTTAGTTTTGATTCAAACAATAGATGCTATGGTCCATTCGTGATAAATTAGTGCGATTCCATTATTATTATTCAAATGTGATTAGATTGGATCTGGAGTGTGTTGAGATGGTTAGATAATCAAAACTCCACAACATTGAAGGCTGTCACGAAAAGCAAAAAGCTACCAATGCGAGAAGTATTCTAGTTTAATATTTTTGTATAACTAGCTCATTTCCTATGTATTTAGTTAAGATTTCGTGAATACTTTGATTTCACTAATCTATATCCACACAATTTGGAATAAAATACAAGCAAATCTTATTTACTTGGACGTGGTACGTTGATTGACTTCTTTTTAATCGATCACACATTGTGTTTTCTTGTTACGCATGCATAGTTTCATTCCGCCACTGTAATGTGTTTCTTGATTCTTATTGAGTCAATACGAGTCGTTTCTTGTCATTTAAAACTTGTGTTCCTTTCCTTCATGGTCAATAAAGGATTCCATGGATCGAAAGTTGTTATTTGGATAGATTCAATGGAATTTTGAGGCAAGATTGTTCGAAGTTGGTTGTGGAGTGTTCTTGATGAGTTTTGGGTAGGATGGATTGATTTCAAGAGTCATTCGTGTGGTTTCGTGTTCGGTTTTAGTTTTGATTCAAACAATAGATGCTATGGTCCATTCGTGATAAATTAGTGCGATTCCAATGATTATTATAGTCAAATGTGATTAGATTGGATCTTTAGTGTGTTGAGATGGTTAGATAATCAAAACTCCATAGCATTGAAGACTGTCACGAAAAGCAAAAAGCTACCAATGCGAGAAGTATTCTAGTTTAATATTTTTGTATAACTAGCTCATTTCCTATGTATTTAGTTAAGCTTTCGTGAATACTTTGATTTCACTAATCTATATCCACACAATTGAGAATGAAATACAAGCAAATCTTATTTACATGGACGTGGTACGTTGATTGACTTCTTTTTAATCGATCACACATTGTGTTTTCTTGTTACGCATGCATAGTTTCATTCCGCCACTGTAATGTGTTTCTTGATTCTTATTGAGTCAATACGAGTCGTTTCTTGTCATTTAAAACTTGTGTTCCTTTCCTTCATGGTCAATAAAGGATTCCATGGATCGAAAGTTGTTATTTGGATAGATTCAATGGAATTTTGAGGCAAGATTGTTCGAAGTTGGTTGTGGAGTGTTCTTGATGAGTTTTGGGTAGGATGGATTGATTTCAAGAGTCATTCGTGTGGTTTCGTGTTCGGTTTTAGTTTTGATTCAAACAATAGATGCTATGGTCCATTCGTGATAAATTAGTGTGATTCCAATGATTATTATCTAATGTGATTAGATTGGATCTGGAGTGTGTTGAGATGGTTAGATAATCAAAACTCCACAACATTGAAGGCTGTCACGAAAAGCAAAAAGCTACCAATGCGAGAAGTATTCTAGTTTAATATTTTTGTATAACTAGCTCATTTCCTATGTATTTAGTTAAGATTTCGTGAATACTTTGATTTCACTAATCTATATCCACACAATTTGGAATAAAATACAAGCAAATCTTATTTACTTGGACGTGGTACGTTGATTGACTTTTTTTAATCGATCACACATTGTGTTTTCTTGTTACGCATGCATAGTTTCATTCCGCCACTGTAATGTGTTTCTTGATTCTTATTGAGTCAATACGAGTCGTTTCTTGTCATTTAAAACTTGTGTTCCTTTCCTTCATGGTCAATAAAGGATTCCATGGATCGAAAGTTGTTATTTGGATAGATTCAATGGAATTTTGAGGCAAGATTGTTCGAAGTTGGTTGTGGAGTGTTCTTGATGAGTTTTGGGTAGGATGGATTGATTTCAAGAGTCATTCGTGTGGTTTCGTGTTCGGTTTTAGTTTTGATTCAAACAATAGATGCTATGGTCCATTCGTGATAAATTTGTGCGATTCCAACGATTATTATCGTCAAATGTGATTAGATTGGATCTGGAGTGTGTTGAGATGGTTAGATAATCAAAACTCCACAACATTGAAGGCTGACACGAAAAGCGAAAAGCTGCCAATGCGAGAAGTATTCTAGTTTAATATTTTTGTATAACTAGCTCATTTCCTATGTATTTAGTTAAGATTTCGTGAATACTTTGATTTCACTAATCTATATCCACACAATTGAGAATGAAATACAAGCAAATCTTATTTACATGGATGTGGTACGTTGATTGACTTCTTTTTAATCGATCACACATTGTGTTTTCTTGTTACGCATGCATAGTTTCATTCCGCCACTGTAATGTGTTTCTTGATTCTTATTGAGTCAATACGAGTCGTTTCTTGTCATTTAAAACTTGTGTTCCTTTCCTTCATGGTCAATAAAGGATTCCATGGATCGAAAGTTGTTATTTGGATAGATTCAATGGAATTTTGAGGCAAGATTGTTCGAAGTTGGTTGTGGAGTGTTCTTGATGAGTTTTGGGTAGGATGGATTGATTTCAAGAGTCATTCGTGTGGTTTCGTGTTCGGTTTTAGTTTTGATTCAAACAATAGATGCTATGGTCCATTCGTGATAAATTAGTGCGATTCCATTATTATTATCGTCAAATGTGATTAGATTGGATCTGGAGTGTGTTGAGATGGTTAGATAATCAAAACTCCACAACATTGAAGGCTGTCACGAAAAGCAAAAAGCTACCAATGCGAGAAGTATTCTAGTTTAATATTTTTGTATAACTAGCTCATTTCCTATGTATTTAGTTAAGATTTCGTGAATACTTTGATTTCACTAATCTATATCCACACAATTTGGAATAAAATACAAGCAAATCTTATTTACTTGGACGTGGTACGTTGATTGACTTCTTTTTAATCGATCACACATTGTGTTTTCTTGTTACGCATGCATAGTTTCATTCCGCCACTGTAATGTGTTTCTTGATTCTTATTGAGTCAATACGAGTCGTTTCTTGTCATTTAAAACTTGTGTTCCTTTCCTTCATGGTCAATAAAGGATTCCATGGATCGAAAGTTGTTATTTGGATAGATTCATGGGAATTTTGAGGCAAGATTGTTCGAAGTTGGTTGTGGAGTGTTCTTGAGAGTTTTGGGTAGGATGGATTGATTTCAAGAGTCATTCGTGTGGTTTCGTGTTCGGTTTTAGTTTTGATTCAAACAATAGATGCTATGGTCCATTCGTGATAAATTAGTGCGATTCCAATGATTATTATCGTCAAATGTGATTAGATTGGATCTGAGTGTGTTGAGATGGTTAGATAATCAAAACTCCACAACATTGAAGGCTGTCACGAAAAGCAAAAAGCTACCAATGCGAGAAGTATTCTAGTTTAATATTTTTGTATAACTAGCTCATTTCCTATGTATTTAGTTAAGATTTCGTGAATACTTTGATTTCACTAATCTATATCCACACAATTTGGAATAAAATACAAGCAAATCTTATTTACTTGGACGTGGTACGTTGATTGACTTCTTTTTAATCGATCACACATTGTGTTTTCTTGTTACGCATGCATAGTTTCATTCCGCCACTGTAATGTGTTTCTTGATTTTATTGAGTCAATACGAGTCGTTTCTTGTCATTTAAAACTTGTGTTCCTTTCCTTCATGGTCAATAAAGGATTCCATGGATCGAAAGTTGTTATTTGGATAGATTCATGGAATTTTGAGGCAAGATTGTTCGAAGTTGGTTGTGGAGTGTTCTTGAGAGTTTTGGGTAGGATGGATTGATTTCAAGAGTCATTCGTGTGGTTTCGTGTTCGGTTTTAGTTTTGATTCAAACAATAGATGCTATGGTCCATTCGTGATAAATTAGTGCGATTCCAATTATTATTATCGTCAAATGTGATTAGATTGGATCTGGAGTGTGTTGAGATGGTTAGATAATCAAAACTCCACAACATTGAAGGCTGTCACGAAAAGCAAAAAGCTACCAATGCGAGAAGTATTCTAGTTTAATATTTTTGTATAACTAGCTCATTTCCTATGTATTTAGTTAAGATTTCGTGAATACTTTGATTTCACTAATCTATATCCACACAATTTGGAATAAAATACAAGCAAATCTTATTTACTTGGACGTGGTACGTTGATTGACTTCTTTTTAATCGATCACACATTGTGTTTTCTTGTTACGCATGCATAGTTTCATTCCGCCACTGTAATGTGTTTCTTGATTCTTATTGAGTCAATACGAGTCGTTTCTTGTCATTTAAAACTTGTGTTCCTTTCCTTCATGGTCAATAAAGGATTCCATGGATCGAAAGTTGTTATTTGGATAGATTCAATGGAATTTTGAGGCAAGATTGTTCGAAGTTGGTTGTGGAGTGTTCTTGAGAGTTTTGGTAGGATGGATTGATTTCAAGAGTCATTCGTGTGGTTTCGTGTTCGGTTTTAGTTTTGATTCAAACAATAGATGCTATGGTCCATTCGTGATAAATTAGTGCGATTCCAATGATTATTATCGTCAAATGTGATTAGATTGGATTTGGAGTGTGTTGAGATGGTTAGATAATCAAAACTCCACAACATTGAAGGCTGTCACGAAAAGCAAAAAGCTACCAATGCGAGAAGTATTCTAGTTTAATATTTTTGTATAACTAGCTCATTTCCTATGTATTTAGTTAAGATTTCGTGAATACTTTGATTTCACTAATCTATATCCACACAATTTGGAATAAAATACAAGCAAATCTTATTTACTTGGACGTGGTACGTTGATTGACTTCTTTTTAATCGATCACACATTGTGTTTTCTTGTTACGCATGCATAGTTTCATTCCGCCACTGTAATGTGTTTCTTGATTCTTATTGAGTCAATACGAGTCGTTTCTTGTCATTTAAAACTTGTGTTCCTTTCCTTCATGGTCAATAAAGGATTCCATGGATCGAAAGTTGTTATTTGGATAGATTCATGGGAATTTTGAGGCAAGATTGTTCGAAGTTGGTTGTGGAGTGTTCTTGAAGAGTTTTGGGTAGGATGGATTGATTTCAAGAGTCATTCGTGTGGTTTCGTGTTCGGTTTTAGTTTTGATTCAAACAATAGATGCTATGGTCCATTCGTGATAAATTAGTGCGATTCCAATGATTATTATCGTCAAATGTGATTAGATTGGATCTGGAGTGTGTTGAGATGGTTAGATAATCAAAACTCCACAACATTGAAGGCTGTCACGAAAAGCAAAAAGCTACCAATGCGAGAAGTATTCTAGTTTAATATTTTTGTATAACTAGCTCATTTCCTATGTATTTAGTTAAGATTTCGTGAATACTTTGATTTCACTAATCTATATCTACACAATTGAGAATAAAATACAAGCAAATCTTATTTACTTGGATGGTACGTTGATTGACTTCTTTTTAATCGATCACACATTGTGTTTTCTTGTTACGCATGCATAGTTTCATTCCGCCACTGTAATGTGTTTCTTGATTCTTATTGAGTCAATACGAGTCGTTTCTTGTCATTTAAAACTTGTGTTCCTTTCCTTCATGGTCAATAAAGGATTCCATGGATCGAAAGTTGTTATTTGGATAGATTCAATGGAATTTTGAGGCAAGATTGTTCGAAGTTGGTTGTGGAGTGTTCTTGATGAGTTTTGGGTAGGATGGATTGATTTCAAGAGTCATTCGTGTGGTTTCGTGTTCGGTTTTAGTTTTGATTCAAACAATAGATGCTATGGTCCATTCGTGATAAATTAGTGCGATTCCATTTATTATTATCGTCAAATGTGATTAGATTGGATCTGGAGTGTGTTGAGATGGTTAGATAATCAAAACTCCACAACATTGAAGGCTGTCACGAAAAGCAAAAAGCTACCAATGCGAGAAGTATTCTAGTTTAATATTTTTGTATAACTAGCTCATTTCCTATGTATTTAGTTAAGATTTCATGAATACTTTGATTTCACTAATCTATATCCACACAATTTGGAATAAAATACAAGCAAATCTTATTTACTTGGACGTGGTACGTTGATTGACTTCTTTTTAATCGATCACACATTGTGTTTTCTTGTTACGCATGCATAGTTTCATTCCGCCACTGTAATGTGTTTCTTGATTCTTATTGAGTCAATACGAGTCGTTTCTTGTCATTTAAAACTTGTGTTCCTTTCCTTCATGGTCAATAAAGGATTCCATGGAGTTGTTATTTGGATAGATTCAATGGAATTTTGAGGCAAGATTGTTCGAAGTTGGTTGTGGAGTGTTCTTGAAGAGTTTTGGGTAGGATGGATTGATTTCAAGAGTCATTCGTGTGGTTTCGTGTTCGGTTTTAGTTTTGATTCAAACAATAGATGCTATGGTCCATTCGTGATAAATTAGTGCGATTCCAATGATTATTATCGTCAAATGTGATTAGATTGGATCTGGAGTGTGTTGAGATGGTTAGATAATCAAAACTCCACAACATTGAAGGCTGTCACGAAAAGCAAAAAGCTACCAATGCGAGAAGTATTCTAGTTTAATATTTTTGTATAACTAGCTCATTTCCTATGTATTTAGTTAAGATTTCGTGAATACTTTGATTTCACTAATCTATATCCACACAATTTGGAATAAAATACAAGCAAATCTTATTTACTTGGACGTGGTACGTTGATTGACTTCTTTTTAATCGATCACACATTGTGTTTTCTTGTTACGCATGCATAGTTTCATTCCGCCACTGTAATGTGTTTCTTGATTCTTATTGAGTCAATACGAGTCGTTTCTTGTCATTTAAAACTTGTGTTCCTTTCCTTCATGGTCAATAAAGGATTCCATTGAGTTGTTATTTGGATAGATTCAATGGAATTTTGAGGCAAGATTGTTCGAAGTTGGTTGTGGAGTGTTCTTGAAGAGTTTTGGGTAGGATGGATTGATTTCAAGAGTCATCGTGTGGTTTCGTGTTCGGTTTTAGTTTTGATTCAAACAATAGATGCTATGGTCCATTCGTGATAAATTAGTGCGATTCCAATGATTATTATCGTCAAATGTGATTAGATTGGATCTGGAGTGTGTTGAGATGGTTAGATAATCAAAACTCCACAACATTGAAGGCTGTCACGAAAAGCAAAAAGCTACCAATGCGAGAAGTATTCTAGTTTAATATTTTTGTATAACTAGCTCATTTCCTATGTATTTAGTTAAGATTTCGTGAATACTTTGATTTCACTAATCTATATCCACACAATTTGGAATAAAATACAAGCAAATCTTATTTACTTGGACGTGGTACGTTGATTGACTTCTTTTTAATCGATCACACATTGTGTTTTCTTGTTACGCATGCATAGTTTCATTCCGCCACTGTAATGTGTTTCTTGATTCTTATTGAGTCAATACGAGTCGTTTCTTGTCATTTAAAACTTGTGTTCCTTTCCTTCATGGTCAATAAAGGATTCCATGGATCAAATGTTGTTATTTGGATAGATTCAATGGAATTTTGAGGCAAGATTGTTCGAAGTTGGTTGTGGAGTGTTCTTGAAGAGTTTTGGGTAGGATGGATTGATTTCAAGAGTCATTCGTGTGGTTTCGTGTTCGGTTTTAGTTTTGATTCAAACAATAGATGCTATGGTCCATTCGTGATAAATTAGTGCGATTCCAATGATTATTATCGTCAAATGTGATTAGATTGGATCTGGAGTGTGTTGAGATGGTTAGATAATCAAAACTCCACAACATTGAAGGCTGTCACGAAAAGCAAAAAGCTACCAATGCGAGAAGTATTCTAGTTTAATATTTTTGTATAACTAGCTCATTTCCTATGTATTTAGTTAAGATTTCGTGAATACTTTGATTTCACTAATCTATATCCACACAATTGAGAATGAAATACAAGCAAATCTTATTTACATGGACGTGGTACGTTGATTGACTTCTTTTTAATCGATCACACATTGTGTTTTCTTGTTACGCATGCATAGTTTCATTCCGCCACTGTAATGTGTTTCTTGATTCTTATTGAGTCAATACGAGTCGTTTCTTGTCATTTAAAACTTGTGTTCCTTTCCTTCATGGTCAATAAAGGATTCCATGGATCGAAAGTTGTTATTTGGATAGATTCAATGGAATTTTGAGGCAAGATTGTTCGAAGTTGGTTGTGGAGTGTTCTTGATGAGTTTTGGGTAGGATGGATTGATTTCAAGAGTCATTCGTGTGGTTTCGTGTTCGGTTTTAGTTTTGATTCAAACAATAGATGCTATGGTCCATTCGTGATAAATTAGTGCGATTCCATTTATTATTATCGTCAAATGTGATTAGATTGGATCTGGAGTGTGTTGAGATGGTTAGATAATCAAAACTCCACAACATTGAAGGCTGTCACGAAAAGCAAAAAGCTACCAATGCGAGAAGTATTCTAGTTTAATATTTTTGTATAACTAGCTCATTTCCTATGTATTTAGTTAAGATTTCATGAATACTTTGATTTCACTAATCTATATCCACACAATTTGGAATAAAATACAAGCAAATCTTATTTACTTGGACGTGGTACGTTGATTGACTTCTTTTTAATCGATCACACATTGTGTTTTCTTGTTACGCATGCATAGTTTCATTCCGCCACTGTAATTTGTTTCTTGATTCTTATTGAGTCAATACGAGTCGTTTCTTGTCATTTAAAACTTGTGTTCCTTTCCTTCATGGTCAATAAAGGATTCCATGGATCGAAAGTTGTTATTTGGATAGATTCAATGGAATTTTGAGGCAAGATTGTTCGAAGTTGGTTGTGGAGTGTTCTTGAAGAGTTTTGGGTAGGATGGATTGATTTCAAGAGTCATTCGTGTGGTTTCGTGTTTGGTTTTAGTTTTGATTCAAACAATAGATGCTATGGTCCATTCGTGATAAATTAGTGCGATTCCAATGATTATTATCTAAAGTGA
Source organism: Flaveria robusta (assembly GCA_025506415.1). Lineage (NCBI taxonomy): Eukaryota > Viridiplantae > Streptophyta > Magnoliopsida > Asterales > Asteraceae > Flaveria > Flaveria robusta. The sequence goes on from JACCIZ010000157.1 coordinate 19,693, forward strand.
TTAGATTGGATCTGGAGTGTGTTGAGATGGTTAGATAATCAAAACTCCACAACATTGAAGGCTGTCACGAAAAGCAAAAAGCTACCAATGCGAGAAGTATTCTAGTTTAATATTTTTGTATAACTAGCTCATTTCCTATGTATTTAGTTAAGATTTCGTGAATACTTTGATTTCACTAATCTATATCCACACTATTTGGAAAAAAAATACAAGCAAATCTTATTTACTTGGACGTGGTACGTTGATTGACTTCTTTTTAATCGATCACACATTGTGTTTTCTTGTTACGCATGCATAGTTTCATTCCGCCACTGTAATGTGTTTCTTGATTCTTATTGAGTCAATACGAGTCGTTTCTTGTCATTTAAAACTTGTGTTCCTTTCCTTCATGGTCAATAAAGGATTCCATGGATCAAAAGTTGTTATTTGGATAGATTCAATGGAATTTTGAGGCAAGATTGTTCGAAGTTGGTTGTGGAGTGTTCTTGAAGAGTTTTGGGTAGGATGAATTGATTTCAAGAGTCATTCGTGTGGTTTCGTGTTCGGTTTTAGTTTTGATACAAACAATAGATGCTATGGTCCATTCGTGATAAATAAGTGCGATTGCAATGATTATTATCGTCAAATGTGATTAGATTGGATCTGGAGTGTGTTGAGATGGTTAGATAATCAAAACTCCACAACATTGAAGGCTGTCACGAAAAGCAAAAAGCTACCAATGCGAGAAGTATTCTAGTTTAATATTTTTGTATAACTAGCTCGTTTCCTATGTATTTAGTTAAGATTTCGTGAATACTTTGATTTCACTAATCTATATCCACACAATTTTGAATAAAATACAAGCAAATCTTATTTACTTGGACGTGGTACGTTGATTGACTTCTTTTTAATCGATCACACATTGTGTTTTCTTGTTACGCATGCATAGTTTCATTCCGCCACTGTAATGTGTTTCTTGATTCTTATTGAGTCAATACGAGTCGTTTCTTGTCATTTAAAACTTGTGTTCCTTTCCTTCATGGTCAATAAAGGATTCCATGGATCAAAAGTTGTTATTTGGATAGATTCAATGGAATTTTGAGGCAAGATTGTTCGAAGTTGGTTGTGGAGTGTTCTTGAAGAGTTTTGGGTAGGATCGATTGATTTCAAGAGTCATTCGTGTGGTTTCGTGTTCGGTTTTAGTTTTGATTCAAACAATAGATGCTATGGTCCATTCGTGATAAATAAGTGCGATTGCAATGATTATTATCGTCAAATGTGATTAGATTGGATCTGGAGTGTGTTGAGATGGTTAGATAATCAAAACTCCACAACATTGAAGGCTGTCACGAAAAGCAAAAAGCTACCAATGCGAGAAGTATTCTAGTTTAATATTTTTGTATAACTAGCTCATTTCCTATGTATTTAGTTAAGATTTCGTGAATACTTTGATTTCACTAATCTATATCCACACAATTGAGAATGAAATACAAGCAAATCTTATTTACATGGATGTGGTACGTTGATTGACTTCTTTTTAATCGATCACACATTGTGTTTTCTTGTTACGCATGCATAGTTTCATTCCGCCACTGTAATGTGTTTCTTGATTCTTATTGAGTCAATACGAGTCGTTTCTTGTCATTTAAAACTTGTGTTCCTTTCCTTCATGGTCAATAAAGGATTCCATGGATCGAAAGTTGTTATTTGGATAGATTCAATGGAATTTTGAGGCAAGATTGTTCGAAGTTGGTTGTGGAGTGTTCTTGATGAGTTTTGGGTAGGATGGATTGATTTCAAGAGTCATTCGTGTGGTTTCGTGTTCGGTTTTAGTTTTGATTCAAACAATAGATGCTATGGTCCATTCGTGATAAATTAGTGCGATTCCATTTATTATTATCGTCAAATGTGATTAGATTGGATCTGGAGTGTGTTGAGATGGTTAGATAATCAAAACTCCACAACATTGAAGGCTGTCACGAAAAGCAAAAAGCTACCAATGCGAGAAGTATTCTAGTTTAATATTTTTGTATAACTAGCTCATTTCCTATGTATTTAGTTAAGATTTCATGAATACTTTGATTTCACTAATCTATATCCACACAATTTGGAATAAAATACAAGCAAATCTTATTTACTTGGACGTGGTACGTTGATTGACTTCTTTTTAATCGATCACACATTGTGTTTTCTTGTTACGCATGCATAGTTTCATTCCGCCACTGTAATTGTTTCTTGATTCTTATTGAGTCAATACGAGTCGTTTCTTGTCATTTAAAACTTGTGTTCCTTTCCTTCATGGTCAATAAAGGATTCCATGGATCGAAAGTTGTTATTTGGATAGATTCAATGGAATTTTGAGGCAAGATTGTTCGAAGTTGGTTGTGGAGTGTTCTTGAAGAGTTTTGGGCAGGATGGATTGATTTCAAGAGTCATTCGTGTGGTTTCGTGTTTGGTTTTAGTTTTGATTCAAACAATAGATGCTATGGTCCATTCGTGATAAATTAGTCGATTCCAATGATTATTATCTAAATGTGATTAGATTGGATCTGGAGTGTGTTGAGATGGTTAGATAATCAAAACTCCACAACATTGAAGGCTGTCACGAAAAGCAAAAAGCTACCAATGCGAGAAGTATTCTAGTTTAATATTTTTGTATAACTAGCTCATTTCCTATGTATTTAGTTAAGATTTCGTGAATACTTTGATTTCACTAATCTATATCCACACAATTTTGAATAAAATACAAGCAAATCTTATTTACTTGGACGTGGTACGTTGATTGACTTCTTTTTAATCGATCACACATTGTGTTTTCTTGTTACGCATGCATAGTTTCATTCCGCCACTGTAATGTGTTTCTTGATTCTTATTGAGTCAATACGAGTCGTTTCTTGTCATTTAAAACTTGTGTTCCTTTCCTTCATGGTCAATAAAGGATTCCATGGATCAAAGTTGTTATTTGGATAGATTCAATGGAATTTTGAGGCAAGATTGTTCGAGTTGGTTGTGGAGTGTTCTTGAAGAGTTTTGGGTAGGATGGATTGATTTCAAGAGTCATTCGTGTGGTTTCGTGTTCGGTTTTAGTTTTGATTCAAACAATAGATGCTATGGTCCATTCGTGATAAATTAGTGCGATTCAATGATTATTATCGTCAAATGTGATTAGATTGGATCTGGAGTGTGTTGAGATGGTTAGATAATCAAAACTCCACAACATTGAAGGCTGTCACGAAAAGCAAAAAGCTACCAATGCGAGAAGTATTCTAGTTTAATATTTTTGTATAACTAGCTCATTTCCTATGTATTTAGTTAAGATTTCGTGAATACTTTGATTTCACTAATCTATATCCACACAATTGAGAATAAAATACAAGCAAATCTTATTTACTTGGATGTGGTACGTTGATTGACTTCTTTTTAATCGATCACACATTGTGTTTTCTTGTTACGCATGCATAGTTTCATTCCGCCACTGTAATGTGTTTCTTGATTCTTATTGAGTCAATACGAGTCGTTTCTTGTCATTTAAAACTTGTGTTCCTTTCCTTCATGGTCAATAAAGGATTCCATGGATCGAAAGTTGTTATTTGGATAGATTCAATGGAATTTTGAGGCAAGATTGTTCGAAGTTGGTTGTGGAGTGTTCTTGATGAGTTTTGGGTAGGATGGATTGATTTCAAGAGTCATTCGTGTGGTTTCGTGTTCGGTTTTAGTTTTGATTCAAACAATAGATGCTATGGTCCATTCGTGATAAATTAGTGCGATTCCATTTATTATTATCGTCAAATGTGATTAGATTGGATCTGGAGTGTGTTGAGATGGTTAGATAATCAAAACTCCACAACATTGAAGGCTGTCACGAAAAGCAAAAAGCTACCAATGCGAGAAGTATTCTAGTTTAATATTTTTGTATAACTAGCTCATTTCCTATGTATTTAGTTAAGATTTCATGAATACTTTGATTTCACTAATCTATATCCACACAATTTGGAATAAAATACAAGCAAATCTTATTTACTTGGACGTGATACGTTGATTGACTTCTTTTTAATCGATCACACATTGTGTTTTCTTGTTACGCATGCATAGTTTCATTCCGCCACTGTAATGTGTTTCTTGATTCTTATTGAGTCAATACGAGTCGTTTCTTGTCATTTAAAACTTGTGTTCCTTTCCTTCATGGTCAATAAAGGATTCCATGGATCGAAAGTTGTTATTTGGATAGATTCAATGGAATTTTGAGGCAAGATTGTTCGAAGTTGGTTGTGGAGTGTTCTTGAAGAGTTTTGGGTAGGATGGATTGATTTCAAGAGTCATTCGTGTGGTTTCGTGTTTGGTTTTAGTTTTGATTCAAACAATAGATGCTATGGTCCATTCGTGATAAATTAGTCCGATTCCAATGATTATTATCTAAAATGTGATTAGATCGGATCTGGAATGTGTTGAGATGGTTAGATAATCAAAACTCCACAACATTGAAGGCTGTCACGAAAAGCAAAAAGCTACCAATGCGAGAAGTATTCTAGTTTAATATTTTTGTATAACTAGCTCATTTCCTATGTATTTAGTTAAGATTTCGTGAATACTTTGATTTCACTAATCTATATCCACACAATTTAGAATAAAATACAAGCAAATCTTATTTACTTGGACGTGGTACGTTGATTGACTTCTTTTTAATCGATCACACATTGTGTTTTCTTGTTACACATGCATAGTTTCATTCCGCCACTGTAATGTGTTTCTTGATTCTTATTGAGTCAATACGAGTCGTTTCTTGTCATTTAAAACTTGTGTTCCTTTCCTTCATGGTCAATAAAGGATTCCATGGATCGAAAGTTGTTATTTGGATAGATTCAATGGAATTTTGAGGCAAGATTGTTCGAGTTGGTTGTGGAGTGTTCTTGAAGAGTTTTGGGTAGGATGATTGATTTCAAGAGTCATTCGTGTGGTTTCATGTTCGGTTTAGTTTTGATTCAAACAATAGATGCTATGGTCCATTCGTGATAAATAAGTGCGATTGCAATGATTATTATCGTCAAATGTGATTAGATTGGATCTGGAGTGTGTTGAGATGGTTAGATAATCAAAACTCCACAACATTGAAGGCTGTCACGAAAAGCAAAAAGCTACCAATGCGAGAAGTATTCTAGTTTAATATTTTTGTATAACTAGCTCATTTCCTATGTATTTAGTTAAGATTTCGTGAATACTTTGATTTCACTAATCTATATCCACACAATTGAGAATGAAATACAAGCAAATCTTATTTACATGGATGTGGTACGTTGATTGACTTCTTTTTAATCGATCACACATTGTGTTTTCTTGTTACGCATGCATAGTTTCATTCCGCCACTGTAATGTGTTTCTTGATTCTTATTGAGTCAATACGAGTCGTTTCTTGTCATTTAAAACTTGTGTTCCTTTCCTTCATGGTCAATAAAGGATTCCATGGATCGAAAGTTGTTATTTGGATAGATTCAATGGAATTTTGAGGCAAGATTGTTCGAAGTTGGTTGTGGAGTGTTCTTGATGAGTTTTGGGTAGGATGGATTGATTTCAAGAGTCATTCGTGTGGTTTCGTGTTCGGTTTTAGTTTTGATTCAAACAATAGATGCTATGGTCCATTCGTGATAAATTAGTGCGATTCCATTTATTATTATCGTCAAATGTGATTAGATTGGATCTGGAGTGTGTTGAGATGGTTAGATAATCAAAACTTCACAACATTGAAGGCTGTCACGAAAAGCAAAAAGCTACCAATGCGAGAAGTATTCTAGTTTAATATTTTTGTATAACTAGCTCATTTCCTATGTATTTAGTTAAGATTTCATGAATATTTTGATTTCATTAATCTATATCCACACAATTTGGAATAAAATACAAGCAAATCTTATTTACTTGGACGTGATACGTTGATTGACTTCTTTTTAATCGATCACACATTGTGTTTTCTTGTTACGCATGCATAGTTTCATTCCGCCACTGTAATTTGTTTCTTGATTCTTATTGAGTCAATACGAGTCGTTTCTTGTCATTTAAAACTTGTGTTCCTTTCCTTCATGGTCAATAAAGGATTCCATGGATCGAAAGTTGTTATTTGGATAGATTCAATGGAATTTTGAGGCAAGATTGTTCGAAGTTGGTTGTGGAGTGTTCTTGAAGAGTTTTGGGCAGGATGGATTGATTTCAAGAGTCATTCGTGTGGTTTCGTGTTTGGTTTTAGTTTTGATTCAAACAATAGATGCTATGGTCCATTCGTGATAAATTAGTCCGATTCCAATGATTATTATCTAAAATGTGATTAGATCGGATCTGGAATGTGTTGAGATGGTTAGATAATCAAAACTCCACAACATTGAAGGCTGTCACGAAAAGCAAAAAGCTACCAATGCGAGAAGTATTCTAGTTTAATATTTTTGTATAACTAGCTCATTTCCTATGTATTTAGTTAAGATTTCGTGAATACTTTGATTTCACTAATCTATATCCACACAATTTTGAATAAAATACAAGCAAATCTTATTTACTTGGACGTGGTACGTTGATTGACTTCTTTTTAATCGATCACACATTGTGTTTTCTTGTTACGCATGCATAGTTTCATTCCGCCACTGTAATGTGTTTCTTGATTCTTATTGAGTCAATACGAGTCGTTTCTTGTCATTTAAAACTTGTGTTCCTTTCCTTCATGGTCAATAAAGGATTCCATGGATCAAAAGTTGTTATTTGGATAGATTCAATGGAATTTTGAGGCAAGATTGTTCGAGGTTGGTTGTGGAGTGTTCTTGAAGAGTTTTGGGTAGGATGAATTGATTTCAAGAGTCATTCGTGTGGTTTCGTGTTCGGTTTTAGTTTTGATACAAACAATAGATGCTATGGTCCATTCGTGATAAATAAGTGCGATTGCAATGATTATTATCGTCAAATGTGATTAGATTGGATCTGGAGTGTGTTGAGATGGTTAGATAATCAAAACTCCACAACATTGAAGGCTGTCATGAAAAGCAAAAAGCTACCAATGCGAGAAGTATACTAGTTTAATATTTTTGTATAACTAGCTCGTTTCCTATGTATTTAGTTAAGATTTCGTGAATACTTTGATTTCACTAATCTATATCCACACAATTGAGAATGAAATACAAGCAAATCTTATTTACATGGATGTGGTACGTTGATTGACTTCTTTTTAATCGATCACACATTGTGTTTTCTTGTTACGCATGCATAGTTTCATTCCGCCACTGTAATGTGTTTCTTGATTCTTATTGAGTCAATACGAGTCGTTTCTTGTCATTTAAAACTTGTGTTCCTTTCCTTCATGGTCAATAAAGGATTCCATGGATTGAAAGTTGTTATTTGGATAGATTCAATGGAATTTTGAGGCAAGATTGTTCGAAGTTGGTTGTGGAGTGTTCTTGATGAGTTTTGGGTAGGATGGATTGATTTCAAGAGTCATTCGTGTGGTTTCGTGTTCGGTTTTAGTTTTGATTCAAACAATAGATGCTATGGTCCATTCGTGATAAATTAGTGCGATTCCATTTATTATTATCGCCAAATGTGATTAGATTGGATCTGGAGTGTGTTGAGATGGTTAGATAATCAAAACTCCACAACATTGAAGGCTGTCACGAAAAGCAAAAAGCTACCAATGCGAGAAGTATTCTAGTTTAATATTTTTGTATAACTAGCTCATTTCCTATGTATTTAGTTAAGATTTCATGAATACTTTGATTTCATAATCTATATCCACACAATTTGGAATAAAATACAAGCAAATCTTATTTACTTGGACGTGGTACGTTGATTGACTTCTTTTTAATCGATCACACACTGTGTTTTCTTGTTACGCATGCATAGTTTCATTCCGCCACTGTAATGTGTTTCTTGATTCTTATTGAGTCAATACGAGTCGTTTCTTGTCATTTAAAACTTGTGTTCCTTTCCTTCATGGTCAATAAAGGATTCCATGGATCGAAAGTTGTTATTTGGATAGATTCAATGGAATTTTGAGGCAAGATTGTTCGAAGTTGGTTGTGGAGTGTTCTTGAAGAGTTTTGGGCAGGATGGATTGATTTCAAGAGTCATTCGTGCGGTTTCGTGTTCGGTTTTAGTTTTGATTCAAACAATAGATGCTATGGTCCATTCGTGATAAATTAGTCCGATTCCAATGATTATTATCTAAAATGTGATTAGATTGGATCTGGAATGTGTTGAGATGGTTAGATAATCAAAACTCCACAACATTGAAGGCTGTCACGAAAAGCAAAAAGCTACCAATGCGAGAAGTATTCTAGTTTAATATTTTTGTATAACTAGCTCATTTCCTATGTATTTAGTTAAGATTTCATGAATACTTTGATTTCATTCTATATCCACACAATTTGGAATAAAATACAAGCAAATCTTATTTACTTGGACGTGGTACGTTGATTGACTTCTTTTTAATCGAGCACACATTGTGTTTTCTTGTTACGCATGCATAGTTTCATTCCGCCACTATAATTTGTTTCTTGATTCTTATTGAGTCAATACGAGTCGTTTCTTGTCATTTAAAACTTGTGTTCCTTTCCTTCATGGTCAATAAAGGATTCCATGGATCGAAAGTTGTTATTTGGATAGATTCATTGGAATTTTGAGGCAAGATTGTTCGAAGTTGGTTGTGGAGTGTTCTTGAGGAGTTTTTGGTAGGATGGATTGATTTCAAGAGTCATTCGTGTGGTTTCGTGTTCGTTTTAGTTTTGATTCAAACAATAGATGCTATGGTCCATTCGTGATAAATTAGTGCGATTCCAATGATTATTATCGTCAAATGTGATTAGATTGGATTGAGTGTGTTGAGATGGTTAGATAATCAAAACTCCACAACATTGAAGGCTGTCACGAAAAGCAAAAAGCTACCAATGCGAGAAGTATTCTAGTTTAATATTTTTGTATAACTAGCTCATTTCCTATGTATTTAGTTAAGATTTCGTGAATACTTTGATTTCACTAATCTATATCCACACAATTTTGAATAAAATACAAGCAAATCTTATTTACTTGGACGTGGTACGTTGATTGACTTCTTTTTAATCGATCACACATTGTGTTTTCTTGTTACGCATGCATAGTTTCATTCCGCCACTGTAATGTGTTTCTTGATTCTTATTGAGTCAATACGAGTCGTTTCTTGTCATTTAAAACTTGTGTTCCTTTCCTTCATGGTCAATAAAGGATTCCATGGATTGAAAGTTGTTATTTGGATAGATTCAATGGAATTTTGAGGCAAGATTGTTTGAAGTTGGTTGTGGAGTGTTCTTGATGAGTTTTGGGTAGGATGGATTGATTTCAAGAGTCATTCGTGTGGTTTCGTGTTCGGTTTTAGTTTTGATTCAAACAATAGATGCTATGGTCCATTCGTGATAAATTAGTGCGATTCCAATGATTATTATCTAAAATGTGATTAGATTGGATCTGGAGTGTGTTGAGATGGTTAGATAATCAAAACTCCACAACATTGAAGGCTGTCACGAAAAGCAAAAAGCTACCAATGCGAGAAGTATTCTAGTTTAATATTTTTGTATAACTAGCTCATTTCCTATGTATTTAGTTAAGATTTCATGAATACTTTGATTTCACTAATCTATATCCACACAATTTGGAATAAAATACAAGCAAATCTTATTTACTTGGACGTGGTACGTTGATTGACTTCTTTTTAATCGAGCACACATTGTGTTTTCTTGTTACGCATGCATAGTTTCATTCCGCCACTGTAATTTGTTTCTTGATTCTTATTGAGTCAATACGAGTCGTTTCTTGTCATTTAAAACTTGTGTTCCTTTCCTTCATGGTCAATAAAGGATTCCATGGGTCGAAAGTTGTTATTTGGATAGATTCATGGAATTTTGAGGCAAGATTGTTCGAAGTTGGTTGTGGAGTGTTCTTGAGGAGTTTTTGGTAGGATGGATTGATTTCAAGAGTCATTCGTGTGGTTTCGTGTTCAGTTTTAGTTTTGATTCAAACAATAGACGCTATGGTCCATTCGTGATAAATTAGTGCGATTCCAATGATTATTATCGTCAAATGTGATTAGATTGGATTTGAGTGTGTTGAGATGGTTAGATAATCAAAACTCCACAACATTGAAGGCTGTCACGAAAAGCAAAAAGCTACCAATGCGAGAAGTATTCTAGTTTAATATTTTTGTATAACTAGCTCATTTCCTATGTATTTAGTTAAGATTTCGTGAATACTTTGATTTCACTAATCTATATCCACACAATTTTGAATAAAATACAAGCAAATCTTATTTACTTGGACGTGGTACGTTGATTGACTTCTTTTTAATCGATCACACATTGTGTTTTCTTGTTACGCATGCATAGTTTCATTCCGCCACTGTAATGTGTTTCTTGATTCTTATTGAGTCAATACGAGTCGTTTCTTGTCATTTAAAACTTGTGTTCCTTTCCTTCATGGTCAATAAAGGATTCCATGGATTGAAAGTTGTTATTTGGATAGATTCAATGGAATTTTGAGGCAAGATTGTTTGAAGTTGGTTGTGGAGTGTTCTTGATGAGTTTTGGGTAGGATGGATTGATTTCAAGAGTCATTCGTGTGGTTTCGTGTTCGGTTTTAGTTTTGATTCAAACAATAGATGCTATGGTCCATTCGTGATAAATTAGTGCGATTCCATTTATTATTATCGCCAAATGTGATTAGATTGGATCTGGAGTGTGTTGAGATGGTTAGATAATCAAAACTCCACAACATTGAAGGCTGTCACGAAAAGCAAAAAGCTACCAATGCGAGAAGTATTCTAGTTTAATATTTTTGTATAACTAGCTCATTTCCTATGTATTTAGTTAAGATTTCATGAATACTTTGATTTCATTAATCTATATCCACACAATTTGGAATAAAATACAAGCAAATCTTATTTACTTGGACGTGGTACGTTGATTGACTTCTTTTTAATCGATCACACACTGTGTTTTCTTGTTACGCATGCATAGTTTCATTCCGCCACTGTAATGTGTTTCTTGATTCTTATTGAGTCAATACGAGTCGTTTCTTGTCATTTAAAACTTGTGTTCCTTTCCTTCATGGTCAATAAAGGATTCCATGGATCGAAAGTTGTTATTTGGATAGATTCAATGGAATTTTGAGGCAAGATTGTTCGAAGTTGGTTGTGGAGTGTTCTTGAAGAGTTTTGGGCAGGATGGATTGATTTCAAGAGTCATTCGTGTGGTTTCGTGTTCGGTTTTAGTTTTGATTCAAACAATAGATGCTATGGTCCATTCGTGATAAATTAGTCCGATTCCAATGATTATTATCTAAAATGTGATTAGATTGGATCTGGAATGTGTTGAGATGGTTAGATAATCAAAACTCCACAACATTGAAGGCTGTCACGAAAAGCAAAAAGCTACCAATGCGAGAAGTATTCTAGTTTAATATTTTTGTATAACTAGCTCATTTCCTATGTATTTAGTTAAGATTTCATGAATACTTTGATTTCATAATCTATATCCACACAATTTGGAATAAAATACAAGCAAATCTTATTTACTTGGACGTGGTACGTTGATTGACTTCTTTTTAATCGAGCACACATTGTGTTTTCTTGTTACGCATGCATAGTTTCATTCCGCCACTATAATTTGTTTCTTGATTCTTATTGAGTCAATACGAGTCGTTTCTTGTCATTTAAAACTTGTGTTCCTTTCCTTCATGGTCAATAAAGGATTCCATGGATCGAAAGTTGTTATTTGGATAGATTCATTGGAATTTTGAGGCAAGATTGTTCGAAGTTGGTTGTGGAGTGTTCTTGAGGAGTTTTTGGTAGGATGGATTGATTTCAAGAGTCATTCGTGTGGTTTCGTGTTCAGTTTTAGTTTTGATTCAAACAATAGATGCTATGGTCCATTCGTGATAAATTAGTGCGATTCCAATGATTATTATCGTCAAATGTGATTAGATTGGATTTGAGTGTGTTGAGATGGTTAGATAATCAAAACTCCACAACATTGAAGGCTGTCACGAAAAGCAAAAAGCTACCAATGCGAGAAGTATTCTAGTTTAATATTTTTGTATAACTAGCTCATTTCCTATGTATTTAGTTAAGATTTCGTGAATACTTTGATTTCACTAATCTATATCCACACAATTTGGAATAAAATACAAGCAATTCTTATTTACTTGGACGTGGTACGTTGATTGACTTCTTTTTAATCGATCACACATTGTGTTTTCTTGTTACGCATGCATTGTTTCATTCCGCCACTGTAATGTGTTTCTTGATTCTTATTGAGTCAATACGAGTCGTTTCTTGTCATTTAAAACTTGTGTTCCTTTCCTTCATGGTCAATAAAGGATTCCATGGATCGAAAGTTGTTATTTGGATAGATTCAATGGAATTTTGAGGCAAGATTGTTCGAAGTTGGTTGTGGAGTGTTCTTGAAGAGTTTTGGGCAGGATGGATTGATTTCAAGAGTCATTCGTGTGGTTTCGTGTTCGGTTTTAGTTTTGATTCAAACAATAGATGCTATGGTCCATTCGTGATAAATTAGTCCGATTCCAATGATTATTATCTAAAATGTGATTAGATTGGATCTGGAATGTGTTGAGATGGTTAGATAATCAAAACTCCACAACATTGAAGGCTGTCACGAAAAGCAAAAAGCTACCAATGCGAGAAGTATTCTAGTTTAATATTTTTGTATAACTAGCTCATTTCCTATGTATTTAGTTAAGATTTCATGAATACTTTGATTTCATTAATCTATATCCACACAATTTGGAATAAAATACAAGCAAATCTTATTTACTTGGACGTGGTACGTTGATTGACTTCTTTTTAATCGAGCACACATTGTGTTTTCTTGTTACGCATGCATAGTTTCATTCCGCCACTATAATTTGTTTCTTGATTCTTATTGAGTCAATACGAGTCGTTTCTTGTCATTTAAAACTTGTGTTCCTTTCCTTCATGGTCAATAAAGGATTCCATGGATCGAAAGTTGTTATTTGGATAGATTCATTGGAATTTTGAGGCAAGATTGTTCGAAGTTGGTTGTGGAGTGTTCTTGAGGAGTTTTGGTAGGATGGATTGATTTCAAGAGTCATTCGTGTGGTTTCGTGTTCAGTTTTAGTTTTGATTCAAACAATAGATGCTATGGTCCATTCGTGATAAATTAGTGCGATTCCAATGATTATTATCGTCAAATGTGATTAGATTGGATTTGAGTGTGTTGAGATGGTTAGATAATCAAAACTCCACAACATTGAAGGCTGTCACGAAAAGCAAAAAGCTACCAATGCGAGAAGTATTCTAGTTTAATATTTTTGTATAACTAGCTCATTTCCTATGTATTTAGTTAAGATTTCGTGAATACTTTGATTTCACTAATCTATATCCGCACAATTTGGAATAAAATACAAGCATATCTTATTTACTTGTTCGTGGTACGTTGATTGACTTCTTTTTAATCGATCACACATTGTGTTTTCTTGTTACGCATGCATAGTTTCATTCCGCCACTGTAATGTGTTTATTGATTTTTATTGAGTCAATACGAGTCGTTTCTTGTCATTTAAAACTTGTGTTCCTTTCCTTCATGGTCAATAAAGGATTCCATGGATCGAAAGTTGTTATTTGGATAGATTCAATGGAATTTTGAGGCAAGATTGTTCGAAGTTGGTTGTGGAGTGTTCTTGAAGAGTTTTGGGTAGGATGGATTGATTTCAAGAGTCATTCGTGTGGTTTCGTGTTCGGTTTTAGTTTTGATTCAAACAATAGATGCTATGGTCCATTCGTGATAAATTAGTCCGATTCCAATGATTATTATCTAAAATGTGATTAGATTGGATCTGGAATGTGTTGAGATGGTTAGATAATCAAAACTCCACAACATTGAAGGCTGTCACGAAAAGCAAAAAGCTACCAATGCGAGAAGTATTCTAGTTTAATATTTTTGTATAACTAGCTCATTTCCTATGTATTTAGTTAAGATTTCGTGAATACTTTGATTTCACTAATCTATATCCACACAATTTGGAATAAAATACAAGCATATCTTATTTACTTGGACGTGGTACGTTGATTGACTTCTTTTTAATCGATCACACATAGTGTTTTCTTGTTACGCATGCATAGTTTCATTCCGCCACTGTAATGTGTTTCTTGATTCTTATTGAGTCAATACGAGTCCTTTCTTGTCATTTAAAACTTGTGTTCCTTTCCTTCATGGTCAATAAAGGATTCCATGGAGTTGTTATTTGGATAGATTCAATGGAATTTTGAGGCAAGATTGTTCGAAGTTGGTTGTGGAGTGTTCTTAAAGAGTTTTGGGTAGGATGGATTGATTTCAAGAGTCACTCGTGTGGTTTCGTGTTCGGTTTTAGTTTTGATTCAAACAATAGATGTTATAGTCCATTCGTGATAAATTAGTGCGATTCCAATGATTATTATCGTCAAATGTGATTAGATTGGATCTGGAGTGTGTTGAGATGGTTAGATAATCAAAACTCCACAACATTGAAGGCTGTCACGAAAAGCAAAAAGCTACCAATGCGGTGTAACTAGCTCATTTCCTATGTATTTAGTTAAGATTTCGTGAATACTTTGATTTCACTAATCTATATCCACACAATTTGGAATAAAATACAAGCAAATCTTATTTACTTGGACGTGGTACATTGATTGACTTCGTTTTAATCGATCACACATTGTGTTTTCTTGTTACGCATGCATAGTTTCATTCCGCCACTGTAATGTGTTTCTTGATTCTTATTGAGTCAATACGAGTCGTTTCTTGTCATTTAAAACTTGTGTTCCTTTCCTTCATGGTCAATAAAGGATTCCATGGATCAAAAGTTGTTATTTGGATAGATTCAATGGAATTTTGAGGCAAGATTGTTCGAAGTTGGTTGTGGAGTGTTCTTGAAGAGTTTTGGGTAGGATGGATTGATTTCAAGAGTCATTCGTGTGGTTTCGTGTTCGGTTTTAGTTTTGATTCAAACAATAGATGCTATGGTCCATTCGTGATAAATTAGTGCAATTCCATTTATTATTATCGTCAAATGTGATTAGATTGGATCTGGAGTGTGTTGAGATGGTTAGATAATCAAAACTCCACAACATTGAAGGCTGTCACGAAAAGCAAAAAGCTACCAATGCGAGAAGTATTCTAGTTTAATATTTTTGTGTAACTAGCTCATTTCCTATGTATTTAGTTAAGATTTCATGAATATTTTGATTTCATTAATCTATATCCACTCAATTTGGAATAAAATACAAGCAAATCTTATTTACTTGGACGTGGGACGTTGATTGACTTCTTTTTAATCGATCACACATTGTGTTTTCTTGTTACGCATGCATAGTTTCATTCCGCCACTGTAATTTGTTTCTTGATTCTTATTGAGTCAATACGAGTCGTTTCTTGTCATTTAAAACTTGTGTTCCTTTCCTTCATGGTCAATAAAGGATTCCATGGATCGAAAGTTGTTATTTGGATAGATTCATTGGAATTTTGAGGCAAGATTGTTCGAAGTTGGTTGTGGAGTGTTCTTGAGGAGTTTTTGGTAGGATGGATTGATTTCAAGAGTCATTCGTGTGGTTTCGTGTTCGGTTTTAGTTTTGATTCAAACAATAGATGCTATGGTCCATTCGTGATAAATTAGTGCGATTCCAATGATTATTATCGTCAAATGTGATTAGATTGGATTTGAGTGTGTTGAGATGGTTAGATAATCAAAACTCCACAACATTGAAGGCTGTCACGAAAAGCAAAAAGCTACCAATGCGAGAAGTATTCTAGTTTAATATTTTTGTATAACTAGCTCATTTCCTATGTATTTAGTTAAGATTTCGTGAATACTTTGATTTCACTAATCTATATCCGCACAATTTGGAATAAAATACAAGCATATCTTATTTACTTGTTCGTGGTACGTTGATTGACTTCTTTTTAATCGATCACACATTGTGTTTTCTTGTTACGCATGCATAGTTTCACTCCGCCACTGTAATGTGTTTATTGATTCTTATTGAGTCAATACGAGTCGTTTCTTGTCATTTAAAACTTGTGTTCCTTTCCTTCATGGTCAATAAAGGATTCCATGGATCGAAAGTTGTTATTTGGATAGATTCAATGGAATTTTGAGGCAAGATTGTTCGAAGTTGGTTGTGGAGTGTTCTTGAAGAGTTTTGGGCAGGATGGATTGATTTCAAGAGTCATTCGTGTGGTTTCGTGTTCGGTTTTAGTTTTGATTCAAACAATAGATGCTATGGTCCATTCGTGATAAATTAGTCCGATTCCAATGATTATTATCTAAAATGTGATTAGATTGGATCTGGAATGTGTTGAGATGGTTAGATAATCAAAACTCCACAACATTGAAGGCTGTCACGAAAAGCAAAAAGCTACCAATGCGAGAAGTATTCTAGTTTAATATTTTTGTATAACTAGCTCATTTCCTATGTATTTAGTTAAGATTTCATGAATACTTTGATTTCATTAATCTATATCCACACAATTTGGAATAAAATACAAGCAAATCTTATTTACTTGGACGTGGTACGTTGATTGACTTCTTTTTAATCGAGCACACATTGTGTTTTCTTGTTACGCATACATAGTTTCATTCCGCCACTGTAATTTGTTTCTTGATTCTTATTGAGTCAATACGAGTCGTTTCTTGTCATTTAAAACTTGTGTTCCTTTCCTTCATGGTCAATAAAGGATTCCATGGATCGAAAGTTGTTATTTGGATAGATTCATTGGAATTTTGAGGCAAGATTGTTCGAAGTTGGTTGTGGAGTGTTCTTGAGGAGTTTTTGGTAGGATGGATTGATTTCAAGAGTCATTCGTGTGGTTTCGTGTTCAGTTTTAGTTTTGATTCAAACAATAGATGCTATGGTCCATTCGTGATAAATTAGTGCGATTCCAATGATTATTATCGTCAAATGTGATTAGATTGGATTTGAGTGTGTTGAGATGGTTAGATAATCAAAACTCCACAACATTGAAGGCTGTCACGAAAAGCAAAAAGCTACCAATGCGAGAAGTATTCTAGCTTAATATTTTTGTATAACTAGCTCATTTCCTATGTATTTAGTTAAGATTTCGTGAATACTTTGATTTCACTAATCTATATCCGCACAATTTGGAATAAAATACAAGCATATTCTATTTACTTGTTCGTGGTACGTTGATTGACTTCTTTTTAATCGATCACACATTGTGTTTTCTTGTTACGCATGCATAGTTTCATTCCGCCACTGTAATGTGTTTATTGATTCTTATTGAGTCAATACGAGTCGTTTCTTGTCATTTAAAACTTGTGTTCCTTTCCTTCATGGTCAATAAAGGATTCCATGGATCGAAAGTTGTTATTTGGATAGATTCAATGGAATTTTGAGGCAAGATTGTTCGAAGTTGGTTGTGGAGTGTTCTTGAAGAGTTTTGGGTAGGATGGATTGATTTCAAGAGTCATTCGTGTGGTTTCGTGTTCGGTTTTAGTTTTGATTCAAACAATAGATGCTATGGTCCATTCGTGATAAATTAGTCCGATTCCAATGATTATTATCTAAAATGTGATTAGATTGGATCTGGAATGTGTTGAGATGGTTAGATAATCAAAACTCCACAACATTGAAGGCTGTCACGAAAAGCAAAAAGCTACCAATGCGAGAAGTATTCTAGTTTAATATTTTTGTATAACTAGCTCATTTCCTATGTATTTAGTTAAGATTTCGTGAATACTTTGATTTCACTAATCTATATCCACACAATTTGGAATAAAATACAAGCAAATCTTATTTACTTGGACGTGGTACGTTGATTGACTTCTTTTTAATCGATCACACATAGTGTTTTCTTGTTACGCATGCATAGTTTCATTCCGCCACTGTAATGTGTTTCTTGATTCTTATTGAGTCAATACGAGTCCTTTCTTGTCATTTAAAACTTGTGTTCCTTTCCTTCATGGTCAATAAAGGATTCCATGGAGTTGTTATTTGGATAGATTCAATGGAATTTTGAGGCAAGATTGTTCGAAGTTGGTTGTGGAGTGTTCTTAAAGAGTTTTGGGTAGGATGGATTGATTTCAAGAGTCACTCGTGTGGTTTCGTGTTCGGTTTTAGTTTTGATTCAAACAATAGATGCTATAGTCCATTCGTGATAAATTAGTGCGATTCCAATGATTATTATCGTCAAATGTGATTAGATTGGATCTGGAGTGTGTTGAGATGGTTAGATAATCAAAACTCCACAACATTGAAGGCTGTCACGAAAAGCAAAAAGCTACCAATGCGGTGTAACTAGCTCATTTCCTATGTATTTAGTTAAGATTTCGTGAATACTTTGATTTCACTAATCTATATCCACACAATTTGGAATAAAATACAAGCAAATCTTATTTACTTGGACGTGGTACGTTGATTGACTTCGTTTTAATTGATCACACATTGTGTTTTCTTGTTACGCATGCATAGTTTCATTCCGCCACTGTAATGTGTTTCTTGATTCTTATTGAGTCAATACGAGTCGTTTCTTGTCATTTAAAACTTGTGTTCCTTTCCTTCATGGTCAATAAAGGATTCCATGGATCAAAAGTTGTTATTTGGATAGATTCAATGGAATTTTGAGGCAAGATTGTTCGAAGTTGGTTGTGGAGTGTTCTTGAAGAGTTTTGGGTAGGATGGATTGATTTCAAGAGTCATTCGTGTGGTTTCGTGTTCGGTTTTAGTTTTGATTCAAACAATAGATGCTATGGTCCATTCGTGATAAATTAGTGCAATTCCATTTATTATTATCGTCAAATGTGATTAGATTGGATCTGGAGTGTGTTGAGATGGTTAGATAATCAAAACTCCACAACATTGAAGGCTGTCACGAAAAGCAAAAAGCTACCAATGCGAGAAGTATTCTAGTTTAATATTTTTGTGTAACTAGCTCATTTCCTATGTATTTAGTTAAGATTTCATGAATATTTTGATTTCATTAATCTATATCCACTCAATTTGGAATAAAAAACAAGCAAATCTTATTTACTTGGACGTGGTACGTTGATTGACTTCTTTTTAATCGATCACACATTGTGTTTTCTTGTTACGCATGCGTAGTTTCATTCCGCCACTGTAATTTGTTTCTTGATTCTTATTGAGTCAATACGAGTCGTTTCTTGTCATTTAAAACTTGTGTTCCTTTCCTTCATGGTCAATAAAGGATTCCATGGATCGAAAGTTGTTATTTGGATAGATTCATTGGAATTTTGAGGCAAGATTGTTCGAAGTTGGTTGTGGAGTGTTCTTGAGGAGTTTTTGGTAGGATGGATTGATTTCAAGAGTCATTCGTGTGGTTTCGTGTTCGGTTTTAGTTTTGATTCAAACAATAGATGCTATGGTCCATTCGTGATAAATTAGTGCGATTCCAATGATTATTATCGTCAAATGTGATTAGATTGGATTTGAGTGTGTTGAGATGGTTAGATAATCAAAACTCCACAACATTGAAGGCTGTCACGAAAAGCAAAAAGCTACCAATGCGAGAAGTATTTTAGTTTAATATTTTTGTATAACTAGCTCATTTCCTATGTATTTAGTTAAGATTTCGTGAATACTTTAATTTCACTAATCTATATCCGCACAATTTGGAATAAAATACAAGCATATCTTATTTACTTGTTCGTGGTACGTTGATTGACTTCTTTTTAATCGATCACACATTGTGTTTTCTTGTTACGCATGCATAGTTTCATTCCGCACTACAGAGTTTGTCTTTAAGTGTCTGAAATGCTGATTCTTCTTGGCTGCCCCATTTGTAGAGGGTTCCCTTGTGGGTTAGGGCAGTCAAAGGTTGAGCTAATTTTGAGAATCCCTCGATAAATCGTCTGTAATAGCCTGCCAAACCAAGGAATTGTCGAACCTCAGTAGGCGTTTTCGGTGCCGGCCAACCCTTGATTGCTTCAATCTTTGAAGGATCTACATGTATACCCTTTTCGTTCACCACATGCCCAAGAAATTGAACTTCCCGCATACAAAAGTCGCATTTTGAGAATTTTGCATACAATTGTTCATTCTTTAACAAATCCAAAATGATCCTCAAATGTTTCTCATGATCATCCTTATTCTGAGAGTAGATTAGTATGTCATCGATAAAGACAATGACAAACTTATCCAGATAAGGCTTGCAAACACGATTCATGAGGTCCATGAAAACTGCTGGGGCATTGGTCAGTCCAAAAGGCATTACTGCGAACTCATAGTGCCCATAGCGAGTCCGGAATGCCGTCTTTGTGATGTCTTCCTCCCAAACCCGTAACTGATGATAACCTGATCTCAGATCAATCTTGGAATAGTAGCTTGATCCTTGCAACTGGTCAAACAGGTCATCAATACGCGGGAGTGGATATCTATTCTTGATAGTCACCTTGTTCAGCTCCCGGTAGTCAATACACATTCTGAAGGTTCCATCTTTCTTTTTCACAAAAAGCACTGGAGCTCCCCAGGGTGAAGAGCTGGGACGTATGAATCCCTTGTCTAGCAATTCCTGCAATTGCTTAGACAACTCTTGTAGTTCGTTCGGTGCCAAACGGTACGGCGCCCGAGCTATCGGAGCTGCTCCAGGTGCTAACTCAATATGGAACTCTACCTATCTGTGCGGAGGGAGGCCAGGTAAGTCCTCGGGGAATACCTTAGGAAAATCTCTAACAACAGGAATGTCTTCCAGTCGTTTCTCCTCAGTAGTCCCTTCAGTAACTAGGGCTAAAATCGCTGAATGCCCTTTCTTCAGACACTTTTGAGCCTTCATGTATGAGATGATGCCAACCACGGCACCACTCTTGTCGCCTTCCACAGTGAGTATCTCTCCATCAGGTAGAGGTAGTCGGATGAGTTTCTCGCAACAAATGATTTCGGCTTGGTTCCTAGACAACCAATCCATGCCAACAACGACATCAAAGCTACCAAGTGTGATAGATAGAAGATCAATATCGAAATCGTGCCCTGATAGACTTATCTTACAACCCCGGTATATATGAGAAGACTTGATGATCTTACCGTCTGCTATTTCTACAGTATAGTTCGTGTCTAAAACTGTAGAGTTAACGTCTAGCAATCGACTGAACTTATGCGAAATGAAACTTCTATCAGCACCAGAATCAAATAGCACAGAGGCAAAACAACGATTGACAGGAAATTTACCAGTCACAGTAGAAGGGTCATTACGAGCCTCACCTGAACCAATGACGAAGGCTCTTCCCTTGGCTCCACCATTACCATTGCCATTGCCGTTTCCATTGCCATTGCCATTGCGGTTATCAGCACCATTACCACCGCCATTGTTTTTCCTTAGTTTTGGGCAGTTCCTCTTAATGTGCCCGGTCTGACCACACTCATAACAGCCTCTTTGTTCATTCTGTTGGGTTGGTTGTTTAGCTGTAATGTTCACTCGGCAATCTTTAGCAGCATGGCCAAACTTACCACACCTTTCACACGTATTCTTGTTGCAAGGCCCATTGTGGTGGTAGTTGCATTTGTTACACTTAGGTAACGTCCCGGAGTAGCCACCACCATGCTGTGATGAAGAGGATGATTGATTGGATGAACGAGAGTTGTCAAACTTTCGTGACTGTTGTGGCTGTTGTTGAGAATTGTTCTGCTTGTTATTAGGGCCAGACTCCCACTTTCTCTTATTGTTACTATCAGATGTGGTTGATGCAGAACCGCGCGGGGGTAGTTTACCCTGTGCAACCGCCTGGTCTGTTAGCCTATGGGCCAGTCTGATTGCCTCTTGTATGGTGTTTGGTCTGGAAGCAGTGACCATACCTTGAATCTCGGGTGACAGTCCATGAAGATACCTCTCAATTCTTAAAGAAGGAGGATTGATCATGTTAGGGCATAAGGTAGCAAGCTCGTGAGATCGAGTGGTGTACGCCTCGATCTCGGAACCTGTCATCTTGAGGTTCCAGAATTCAGCCTCTAGTTTCTGCACGTCTTCCCGGGGGCAGTATTCCTCTTTCATCAAGGTTTTGAAATCATTCCAGGTTGTCTGGTTTGCAGTTTCAACACCCAACATCTGGACTTGAGTGTTCCACCAAGACAATGCAGCACCGTCTAGAGTGCCAGTGGCGTACTTAACCCGATTTGCCACTGGGCAGTTACACATCTCGAATACAGATTCGAGTTTCTCAAACCAGCGTACGAGTCCCACAGCTCCTTCCGCTCCAGTGAACGGATTGGGTTTACAGTCCATAAAGGACTTATATGTACAGACCCCTTGACCTGTAACAGATTTAAATTAGGACTTTAGGATTTCAAACGAATGCTACAGCTTAACAAAACTGATGGAACGTTAACGTCAAGAATGAATTTTTGGTATTGCTTACCGATCGGAGTGGCTTGCGGGTTGGGGTTCTGATTGGCTAGAGCATCAGCCACGTGCTGATTGATGAGAGCCGCCAGCTCGGCTGGGGTCATGTTGATGGTGCCACGACCACGTCCGCGTCCTCGGCCACTTCCAGACATTCTTAACAATCACAACATACAAAAATAAGTAATATGCAACATATCTACTTCATTTAAGTACAAGTAATTAAAAGAATTTAGCACACACACAACTAATGAGTTCAAATAATAATTTCTGATTAAACAAATTGTAAGTACCTCTACAATCAATCAAATCAAATACTAAAACCCAAAAACATCAGTCGGATGGGAAACAACCCTTCCCATCTAGGTGTGAAAAAGAATGAAAGTCTATGAACGAAAGAAATAGAAGAGCTAGAGAATCAATGCGAATCAACGGATCCCGTACTATCTTCTGGTTCGTCATCATGCTGCTCCTCGGGTTCTTCTTCAGGATCCTCATCAGGGTCTTCCTCGGGTGCAGGATCATCCGCAATCTGAAGTGCAGCTAGCTGTGCCTCGAGTCCAGTCATTCGATCATCGGTTCCTGCGCTGTGAAGTTCCTACTCGACCATGCGGTCTGCGAGTGCCATCACGTTACCCATCAAGGTATGATGCCCATTAATGGACATCGAAAGTCGCTCCTCGAGTGTCTCTACCTGCAAGCGTAGCTGACGCACCTCGTTTTGTAAGGTGGCGTTCTCATCCGTGAGCACTCTGATGCGGTGTTGCTCGGTATCCAGTGAAGCAACCAAAGCCGCAACAATCTGCTCGAGAGGGATACGAAGTGAAGGAAGAATTGGTTTCGTAGAAGCAGTCACTGACCTAGTCCTAGGTCCGGTAGTAGGCGGGGATGGAACACGCTCCCTATGAATCATACGGTATACACAATCAGAATAGTAACTCCAGTCACGTGGAGCATCGCGTGAAGGTATCGCAAAAGGTTGATCCCAGTCTATCTCCCTAGAAGGGTAAGGGAGACGAGGCCATTTAAACCCTCTATCAGGTACAGGTGGAGTAGGAGACTCAGAACGTGCAGGTCTCTTACCTAGAACTCGTGAAGAAGATGCCATCCCTGTAGTAAACCCTCACAGGAATAAGCCCAAGCAAATAAACAGCAGCAAGTATAACTTAATAATCTATGTGTGTGTAACTAAGGCATCAGGCTATAGTCTAAATGCAATGCAAATGAAATGCAAATTTAATTTAGTTCGCTATAACCATTGGCTCTGATACCATTCTGTAACACCCGGCCTCTCGTACCACCAATATTGTCCGCTTTGCCCACGAGGGAGCTCACGGATTTGCCTTTGGTTGCTCGGGTGAAAACTTCCCAGGGAGGTCACCCATCCCTAGATTGCTCCCACCTGAGCACGCTTAACTGTAGAGTTCTCCTCTCATCCACAGCCAATACGCCCAAAACGCGTTGGTGATATTAAAGGCCGGACATTCCTTATGAACCAGGAATCTCTCCTGTCCACGACCGATGTGGGATATATGCAGGGTGTCACAATCACCCCCCCTTTGGACTCATTGTCCTTGATGAGCCCGAGAACACACTCACCATCCCCGGTGAGGTTTGTCCCACCATCCCGAACGGCACAGGAGTGGCTCTGATACCAATCTGTCACACCCTCAATTTCCACGAACGGGGTAATACCGTTAGGCGCGTGACATACCAGGATCTCAGCCATTAGTTACACCAAACAACGCAACAATTACAAAACATAATTGCTCATTTAATTAAAGTTGCCCAAATCAGAGTTAAATATGAAAACAAGAAAGTAATGCGGAAGCGTATTAGTTTATAATTCAAACGGCGCAAACACGCGCAAAACCAGATAAGTGTAATGTGTAGAAAAATGCAATTGTTCTTTGTTGACCCAATAAATGATGAATGATATGAAGTGATGATCCTAGTCGTGCTCGATTTAAGAACCTGAAAGAAACATGCTAAAGTGTCAACACAAGGTTGGTGAGTTCACAGGTTTAGATAAACAGAACATAATAGTAAACTGATACAGTAAACAAAGTAATATCAGTAGGTAGCTAGTCTACTCAACAAGTTACTAAGTGTATGAAGTTCGCAACCGAAGCTGACAATGTAAAGGAAGGCCTCGGCTGTGAACACCAGGTCACAGCAACAGAAATTAGGTCAATTAAACACCCGTTTGACGTACCGTTGTGCTAGCGCGACTAGCCCGGGTGGGGTTTGTCAAACCCAGTAGATCTACTCAGAATTACCTCGCTAAAGTACATACATTAACGGTTCGAAAGTGAGGACTTAAGTTAATACAACACTAGTAAACAAGTGATATTACAGCAATACTGATCAAATGAAAATACGTTTAGAACACACGTTTCTTTCACCCCAAAGAAAGTAAGTAAAGTGGGGCTGAGAACTCACCTTGTTTGCACAACGAATGAAATAATGCAGAGAGCGGGAAACTAGATTTCCGAATAACCTGAATTTCAGTTAATATATAATTAACATCAATTATTAATTATGAACATAAGATTGCACGGTTTGTGTTCTCGGTTCGGGTACGGTGCGAGTTAGCCATTGTCTTCGCCTTCACAAGCAAGCACAAACACACACAAACCCACACAAGTATAAACCCAATTACTCACGTTTGCCCGGACCATACATGAATGTTTTCTTTATATATATATATATATATTACAAGACTTTTTATAAAAAGTTATTACGTTTCATAGTATGACTTACAAGTTCGCAAACGCGTAACGACCCAAACATAACACCCTCACATAAACTAAATACATGTAGGTACCGCACCCACACATAAACATTGCTATTTACCCAACATATCTTATATCACAATTAACTAACTAAACACCTATATATATATATATCCACGTGCATGCACACATGCACAGTAATAAGAACAACCCACAACCACTACACAATTGTATATCATAATTAAATCAAGCACTAACACATGGAACACACATGCACCACACGTATTCAACCAAAAAGACATGAACTCATGCACCCCTACATGGCAATTGAAATGCAGGAACATAAAACATACATTAAGCATAAATATATACGCATGAACTTCACTCAATCACCCAACATGAATACCCCTGCAAAACTTGAAATCATACACTAAACTTAAGCATACATACACCCGCAGAAGCATATACGCACAGTACACAACACCATCGGTCCGTAAACACAAACACTCCTCTTGGCTTACAATCCATGCACACAAGAACGCACACAAGTATCTATATATAGGCATATATATTTACGTACGCAGAATCGCACAACCCGAACCCCAACCGAAACCGAACACGAGTAATGAACGGAGAAAGATCATACCCGACACTTGACGAAGAGCGAACGTCGGAGATGAATCGATTGAGAAGGGGCTGCCGGGATAGGTTTCGCGTGAGATGCTTGGTCGGAGGTGAACTCCTGAGGACTCACGGCTGCGAGAACAACGATTCACGCAATAACACTCGCGATACCGTTATCGCGGTTGAGAAGGCGTCGAAGAAGCTTGACCGGAAGCGAAAGACAGCCGAGAAGGACCTTGCGCAGGGGAGTAGGTTGCGACGGCAGGAATAGAATTTAGGGTTGTTGATGGGTGCTTGACGTGGGTGAGGGCAAGCTCACGGTTATAGTTTTAAATCTAACAAAAGAATTTACTTTCAAGTCCTCTATGTACACTTAAATTGCATTTTTTTTATAGACTTAGTTAATTTTAGATTAGGTTAAGGATAACTAATCATAATAACAATAATAACTATAATAATAATAATAGTCATAAATACTATTTACGTACATTAAAATTTGATTTAATAGTCTCAAATAACGGAAGCAACTTTTAGGTAGAAGAAAAGACGTTAACCCTATAGAAGAAACGGCGTTAACCCGAAAATACAGGGTGTCACATCATCCCCTTGTTAAAAGAATTTTCGTCCCGAAAATTAGAACACCAGGTTCACAAAGAACACAAGATTCATCGGTCTGTAATGTACAAAGAACGTTTTCTGAGAACTTCAAAAACAACCCAAACCCAAAAGAAAGAATTACATGGTTTCACAAGAGTTGTGACATCAATTTGCAACATCTGATTTACGAACAGTACCAGGTGTAATAGTGACAACGAGTGTTTAGAAGCTTGCTTAAGTTAGAGTTTCTGGAACTTCTGAAACAAACCCAAAACAAGGAAATGTAAGATTTCGCGAGAGTTGTGACATTATCCCCTTGTTGAAGGGAATTTCGTCTCGAAATTTAAGGAGAAGATATCGTGAGAATGATACCTTAAGAAGTGGATGCCTGATCTTTGAATAGATGTGGGTACTTTTTCTTCATTTGATCCTCGCGTTCCCAAGTAAATTCTGGTCCACGCTTTGAATTCCACCTAACGCGTACAATAGGAATCTTGCTACGCTTTAGGGTTTTAACTTCCCGATCCATAATCTCAACTGGTTCTTCAATGAAACGAAGTTGTTCATCAATTTCTAGTTCCTCTAATGGAACGACAAGTGATTCATCAGATAGACACTTCCTCAGATTTGACACGTGAAACACATTGTGTATTCCACTAAGCTCTTCAGGTAGATTCAGCTGATAGGCTACCGGACCAATCCGTTTGACAATCTCAAAAGGTCCAACGTATCTAGGGTTTAGTTTTCCACGCTTTCCAAAGCGTATTACACCTTTCCAAGGTGAGACTTTTAGGAGTACCTTGTCACCAATATGAAATTCCAATGGTTTACGGCGTTTATCAGCGTAACTCTTCTGTCGATCACGCGCTGCTGCGATACGGTTACGAATTTGCACGATTTTCTCAGTCGTCTCATGCACAAGCTCAGGACCCCTAAGTTGGCTTTCTCCAACTTCTGCCCAACAAATAGGTGATCGGCACTTACGTCCATACAATGCCTCAAACGGTGCGACCTTGATTGAGGTGTGATAACTGTTATTGTAGGAGAACTCAACCAATGGTAAATGAGTTTCCCAGTTGCTACCAAAGTCAATCACACAGGCACGCAACATATCTTCCAGTGTCTGGATCGTACGCTCACTCTGACCATCGGTTTGCGGATGATACGCAGTGCTCATGTCTAGCCGCGTTCCCAATGATCGTTGCAAAGATTGCCAGAAATGAGAAGTGAACCGAGCGTCACGATCGGATATGATAGATATTGGCACACCATGCCGAGAGACTATTTCTCTTAAATAAATTCGTGTCAACTTCTCCATTCGATCAGTCTCCCGGATTGCTAGAAAGTGAGCGGATTTTGTTAAGCGATCTATTATAACCCAAATGGTATCGCATCCGCTGGGAGTCCTAGGCAACTTTGTGACAAAGTCCATCGTGATCTGCTCCCATTTCCACACTGGAATTTCCGGTTGCTGAAGTAAACCGGATGGTCTCTGGTATTCCACCTTAACTTTAGAGCAAGTTAGACATCTGCTTACATAGGTGGCAATCTCAGCTTTCATGTTTGGGCACCAATAACACTTTTTCAGATCTTGGTACATCTTATCTGAACCCGGATGAATGGAGTAACGTGACCTATGAGCTTCATCCATTACTAGCTCTCGTAAATTCCCATATTGTGGTACCCAGATCCGTTCCATGAAATAACGGATTCCATCAGCCTTGGTCTCTAATTGTTTCTCCATGCCTCGCATGGATTCTGCCTTCAGATTCTCGACTTTCAAGGCCTCAGATTGGGCAGCCTTGATTTGCACCGGCAGATCGGAATGGATGGTCATTTGCAACGCGCGTACCCGACGAGGTTTGGGGGTTTCCTTTCGGCTGAGGGCGTCGGCTACCACATTAGCCTTACCCGGATGATACTTGATGGCGCAATCGTAGTCATTGAGCAATTCTAACCATCGTCGTTGCCGCATATTCAGCTCTTTTTGATCATATATGTGCTGGAGACTCTTGTGATCTGTATAGATCGTGCACTTGGTTCCATATAAGTAGTGCCTCCAGATCTTCAAGGCAAACACTACAGCTCCTAGTTCCAGATCATGCATAGTGTAGTTCTTCTCATGTACTTTGAGTTGTCTAGACGCATAAGCTATGACATTGTTGCGTTGCATCAGTACACATCCCAAACCCTGGATGGATGCATCACAATAAACAATGAAGTCATCAGTTCCTTCTGGTAAAGCTAGGATCGGCGCACTACAGAGTTTGTCTGTAAGTGTCTGAAATGCTGATTCTTCTTGGCTGCCCCATTTGTAGAGGGTTCCCTTGTGGGTTAGGGCAGTCAAAGGTTGAGCTAATTTTGAGAATCCCTCGATAAATCGTCTGTAATAGCCTGCCAAACCAAGGAATTGTCGCACCTCAGTAGGCGTTTTCGGTGCCGGCCAACCCTTGATTGCTTCAATCTTTGAAGGATCTACATGTATACCCTTTTCGTTCACCACATGCCCAAGAAATTGCACTTCCCGCATACAAAAGTCGCATTTTGAGAATTTTGCATACAGTTGTTCATTCTTTAACAAATCCAAAATGATCCTCAAATGTTTCTCATGATCATCCTTATTCTGAGAGTAGATTAGTATGTCATCGATAAAGACAATGACAAACTTATCCAGATAAGGCTTGCAAACACGATTCATGAGGTCCATGAAAACTGCTGGGGCATTGGTCAGTCCAAAAGGCATTACTGCGAACTCATAGTGCCCATAGCGAGTCCGGAATGCCGTCTTTGTGATGTCTTCCTCCCGAACCCGTAACTGATGATAACCTGATCTCAGATCAATCTTGGAATAGTAGCTTGATCCTTGCAACTGGTCAAACAGGTCATCAATACGCGGGAGTGGATATCTATTCTTGATAGTCACCTTGTTCAGCTCCCGGTAGTCAATACACATTCTGAAGGTTCCATCTTTCTTTTTCACAAAAAGCACTGGAGCTCCCTAGGGTGAAGAGCTGGGACGTATGAATCCCTTGTCTAGCAATTCCTGCAATTGCTTAGACAACTCTTGTAGTTCGTTCGGTGCCAAACGGTACGGCGCCCGAGCTATCGGAGCTGCTCCAGGTGCTAACTCAATATGGAACTCTACCTATCTGTGCGGAGGGAGGCCAGGTAAGTCCTCGGGGAATACCTTAGGAAAATCTCTAACAACAGGAATGTCTTCCAGTCGTTTCTCCTCAGTAGTCCCTTCAGTAACTAGGGCTAAAATCGCTGAATGCCCTTTCTTCAGACACTTTTGAGCCTTCATGTATGAGATGATGCCAACCACGGCACCACTCTTGTCGCCTTCCACAGTGAGTATCTCTCCATCAGGTAGAGGTAGTCGGATGAGTTTCTCGCAACAAATGATTTCGGCTTGGTTCCTAGACAACCAATCCATGCCAACAACGACATCAAAGCTACCAAGTGTGATAGATAGAAGATCAATATCGAAATCGTGCCCTGATAGACTTATCTTACAACCCCGGTATATATGAGAAGACTTGATGATCTTACCGTTTGCTATTTCTACAGTATAGTTCGTGTCTAAAACTGTAGAGTTAACGTCTAGCAATCGACTGAACTTATGCGAAATGAAACTTCTATCAGCACCAGAATCAAATAGCACAGAGGCAAAACAACGATTGACAGGAAATTTACCAGTCACAGTAGAAGGGTCATTACGAGCCTCACCTGAACCAATGACGAAGGCTCTTCCCTTGGCTCCACCATTACCATTGCCATTGCCGTTTCCATTGCCATTGCCATTGCGGTTATCAGCACCATTACCACCGCCATTGTTTTTCCTTAGTTTTGGGCAGTTCCTCTTAATGTGCCCGGTCTGACCACACTCATAACAGCCTCTTTGTTCATTCTGTTGGGTTGGTTGTTTAGCTGTAATGTTCACTCGACAATCTTTAGCAGCATGGCCAAACTTACCACACCTTTCACACGTATTCTTGTTGCAAGGCCCATTGTGGTGGTAGTTGCATTTGTTACACTTAGGTAACGTCCCGGAGTAGCCACCACCATGCTGTGATGAAGAGGATGATTGATTGGATGAACGAGAGTTGTCAAACTTTCGTGACTGTTGTGGCTGTTGTTGAGAATTGTTCTGCTTGTTATTAGGGCCAGACTCCCACTTTCTCTTATTGTTACTATCAGATGTGGTTGATGCAGAACCGCGCGGGGGTAGTTTACCCTGTGCAACCGCCTGGTCTGTTAGCCTATGGGCCAGTCTGATTGCCTCTTGTATGGTGTTTGGTCTGGAAGCAGTGACCATACCTTGAATCTCGGGTGACAGTCCATGAAGATACCTCTCAATTCTTAAAGAAGGAGGATTGATCATGTTAGGGCATAAGGTAGCAAGCTCGTGAGATCGAGTGGTGTACGCCTCGATCTCGGAACCTGTCATCTTGAGGTTCCAGAATTCAGCCTCTAGTTTCTGCACGTCTTCCCGGGGGCAGTATTCCTCTTTCATCAAGGTTTTGAAATCATTCCAGGTTGTCTGGTTTGCAGTTTCAACACCCAACATCTGGACTTGAGTGTTCCACCAAGACAATGCAGCACCGTCTAGAGTGCCAGTGGCGTACTTAACCCGATTTGCCACTGGGCAGTTACACATCTCGAATACAGATTCGAGTTTCTCAAACCAGCGTACGAGTCCCACAGCTCCTTCCGCTCCAGTGAACGGATTGGGTTTACAGTCCATAAAGGACTTATATGTACAGACCCCTTGACCTGTAACAGATTTAAATTAGGACTTTAGGATTTCAAACGAATGCTACAGCTTAACAAAA
Source organism: Flaveria robusta (assembly GCA_025506415.1). Classification (NCBI taxonomy): domain Eukaryota; kingdom Viridiplantae; phylum Streptophyta; class Magnoliopsida; order Asterales; family Asteraceae; genus Flaveria; species Flaveria robusta. The sequence goes on from JACCIZ010000157.1 coordinate 50,833, forward strand.
CTGATGGAACGTTAACGTCAAGAATGAATTTTTGGTATTGCTTACCGATCGGAGTGGCTTGCGGGTTGGGGTTCTGATTGGCTAGAGCATCAGCCACGTGCTGATTGATGAGAGCCGCCAGCTCGGCTGGGGTCATGTTGATGGTGCCACGACCACGTCCGCGTCCTCGGCCACTTCCAGACATTCTTAACAATCACAACATACAAAAATAAGTAATATGCAACATATCTACTTCATTTAAGTACAAGTAATTAAAAGAATTTAGCACACACACAACTAATGAGTTCAAATAATAATTTCTGATTAAACAAATTGTAAGTACCTCTACAATCAATCAAATCAAATACTAAAACCCAAAAACATCAGTCGGATGGGAAACAACCCTTCCCATCTAGGTGTGAAAAAGAATGAAAGTCTATGAACGAAAGAAATAGAAGAGCTAGAGAATCAATGCGAATCAACGGATCCCGTACTATCTTCTGGCTCGTCATCATGCTGCTCCTCGGGTTCTTCTTCAGGATCCTCATCAGGGTCTTCCTCGGGTGCAGGATCATCCGCAATCTGAAGTGCAGCTAGCTGTGCCTCGAGTCCAGTCATTCGATCATCGGTTCCTGCGCTGTGAAGTTCCTACTCGACCATGTGGTCTGCGAGTGCCATCACGTTACCCATCAAGGTATGATGCCCATTAATGGACATCGAAAGTCGCTCCTCGAGTGTCTCTACCTGCAAGCGTAGCTGACGCACCTTGTTTTGTAAGGTGGCGTTCTCATCCGTGAGCACTCTGATGCGGTGTTGCTCGGTATCCAGTGAAGCAACCAAAGCCGCAACAATCTGCTCGAGAGGGATACGAAGTGAAGGAAGAATTGGTTTCATAGAAGCAGTCACTGACCTAGTCCTAGGTCCGGTAGTAGGCGGGGATGGAACACGCTCCCTATGAATCATACGGTATACACAATCAGAATAGTAACTCCAGTCACGTGGAGCATCGCGTGAAGGTATCGCAAAAGGTTGATCCCAGTCTATCTCCCTAGAAGGGTAAGGGAGACGAGGCCATTTAAACCCTCTATCAGGTACAGGTGGAGTAGGAGACTCAGAACGTGCAGGTCTCTTACCTAGAACTCGTGAAGAAGATGCCATCCCTGTAGTAAACCCTCACAGGAATAAGCCCAAGCAAATAAACAGCAGCAAGTATAACTTAATAATCTATGTGTGTGTAACTAAGGCATCAGGCTATAGTCTAAATGCAATGCAAATGAAATGCAAATTTAATTTAGTTCGCTATAACCATTGGCTCTGATACCATTCTGTAACACCCGGCCTCTCGTACCACCAATATTGTCCGCTTTGCCCACGAGGGAGCTCACGGATTTGCCTTTGGTTGCTCGGGTGAAAACTTCCCAGGGAGGTCACCCATCCCTAGATTGCTCCCACCTGAGCACGCTTAACTGTAGAGTTCTCCTCTCATCCACAGCCAATACGCCCAAAACGCGTTGGTGATATTAAAGGCCGGACATTCCTTATGAACCAGGAATCTCTCCTGTCCACGACCGATGTGGGATATATGCAGGGTGTCACAATCACCCCCCCTTTGGACTCATTGTCCTTGATGAGCCCGAGAACACACTCACCATCCCCGGTGAGGTTTGTCCCACCATCCCGAACGGCACAGGAGTGGCTCTGATACCAATCTGTCACACCCTCAATTTCCACGAACGGGGTAATACCGTTAGGCGCGTGACATACCAGGATCTCAGCCATTAGTTACACCAAACAACGCAACAATTACAAAACATAATTGCTCATTTAATTAAAGTTGCCCAAATCAGAGTTAAATATGAAAACAAGAAAGTAATGCGGAAGCGTATTAGTTTATAATTCAAACGGCGCAAACACGCGCAAAACCAGATAAGTGTAATGTGTAGAAAAATGCAATTGTTCTTTGTTGACCCAATAAATGATGAATGATATGAAGTGATGATCCTAGTCGTGCTCGATTTAAGAACCTGAAAGAAACATGCTAAAGTGTCAACACAAGGTTGGTGAGTTCACAGGTTTAGATAAACAGAACATAATAGTAAACTGATACAGTAAACAAAGTAATATCAGTAGGTAGCTAGTCTACTCAACAAGTTACTAAGTGTATGAAGTTCGCAACCGAAGCTGACAATGTAAAGGAAGGCCTCGGCTGTGAACACCAGGTCACAGCAACAGAAATTAGGTCAATTAAACACCCGTTTGACGTACCGTTGTGCTAGCGCGACTAGCCCGGGTGGGGTTTGTCAAACCCAGTAGATCTACTCAGAATTACCTCGCTAAAGTACATACATTAACGGTTCGAAAGTGAGGACTTAAGTTAATACAACACTAGTAAACAAGTGATATTACAGCAATACTGATCAAATGAAAATACGTTTAGAACACACGTTTCTTTCACCCCAAAGAAAGTAAGTAAAGTGGGGCTGAGAACTCACCTTGTTTGCACAACGAATGAAATAATGCAGAGAGCGGGAAACTAGATTTCCGAATAACCTGAATTTCAGTTAATATATAATTAACATCAATTATTAATTATGAACATAAGATTGCACGGTTTGTGTTCTCGGTTCGGGTACGGTGCGAGTTAGCCATTGTCTTCGCCTTCACAAGCAAGCACAAACACACACAAACCCACACAAGTATAAACCCAATTACTCACGTTTGCCCGGACCATACATGAATGTTTTCTTTATATATATATATATATATTACAAGACTTTTTATAAAAAGTTATTACGTTTCATAGTATGACTTACAAGTTCGCAAACGCGTAACGACCCAAACATAACACCCTCACATAAACTAAATACATGTAGGTACCGCACCCACACATAAACATTGCTATTTACCCAACATATCTTATATCACAATTAACTAACTAAACACCTATATATATATATATCCACGTGCATGCACACATGCACAGTAATAAGAACAACCCACAACCACTACACAATTGTATATCATAATTAAATCAAGCACTAACACATGGAACACACATGCACCACACGTATTCAACCAAAAGACATGAACTCATGCACCCCTACATGGCAATTGAAATGCAGGAACATAAAACATACATTAAGCATAAATATATACGCATGAACTTCACTCAATCACCCAACATGAATACCCCTGCAAAACTTGAAATCATACACTAAACTTAAGCATACATACACCCGCAGAAGCATATACGCACAGTACACAACACCATCGGTCCGTAAACACAAACACTCCTCTTGGCTTACAATCCATGCACACAAGAACGCACACAAGTATCTATATATAGGCATATATATTTACGTACGCAGAATCGCACAACCCGAACCCCAACCGAAACCGAACACGAGTAATGAACGGAGAAAGATCATACCCGACACTTGACGAAGAGCGAACGTCGGAGATGAATCGATTGAGAAGGGGCTGCCGGGATAGGTTTCGCGTGAGATGCTTGGTCGGAGGTGAACTCCTGAGGACTCACGGCTGCGAGAACAACGATTCACGCAATAACACTCGCGATACCGTTATCGCGGTTGAGAAGGCGTCGAAGAAGCTTGACCGGAAGCGAAAGACAGCCGAGAAGGACCTTGCGCAGGGGAGTAGGTTGCGACGGCAGGAATAGAATTTAGGGTTGTTGATGGGTGCTTGACGTGGGTGAGGGCAAGCTCACGGTTATAGTTTTAAATCTAACAAAAGAATTTACTTTCAAGTCCTCTATGTACACTTAAATTGCATTTTTTTTATAGACTTAGTTAATTTTAGATTAGGTTAAGGATAACTAATCATAATAACAATAATAACTATAATAATAATAATAGTCATAAATACTATTTACGTACATTAAAATTTGATTTAATAGTCTCAAATAACGGAAGCAACTTTTAGGTAGAAGAAAAGACGTTAACCCTATAGAAGAAACGACGTTAACCCGAAAATACAGGGTGTCACATCATTCCCTTGTTAAAAGAATTTTCGTCCCGAAAATTAGAACACCAGGTTCACAAAGAACACAAGATTCATCGGTCTGTAATGTACAAAGAACGTTTTCTGAGAACTTCAAAAACAACCCAAACCCAAAAGAAAGAATTACATGGTTTCACAAGAGTTGTGACATCAATTTGCAACATCTGATTTACGAACAGTACCAGGTGTAATAGTGACAACGAGTGTTTAGAAGCTTGCTTAAGTTAGAGTTTCTGGAACTTCTGAAACAAACCCAAAACAAGGCCGGACATTCCTTATGAACCAGGAATCTCTCCTGTCCACGACCGATGTGGGATATATGCAGGGTGTCACAATCACCCCCCCTTTGGACTCATCGTCCTCGATGAGGTTAGCCCCACCATCCCCATCAGGGATGTGGGATTCGCCTAAGGTGTCCATCTGAACATCCCCGGGGACTCACCATCCTTGATGAGGTTTGCCCCACCATCCCGAACGGCACAGGAGTGGCTCTGATACCATTTTGTAACACCCGGCCTCTCGTACCACCAATATTGTCCGCTTTGCCCACGAGGGAGCTCACGGATTTGCCTTTGGTTGCTCGGGTGAAAACTTCCCAGGGAGGTCACCCATCCCTAGATTGCTCCCACCTGAGCACGCTTAACTGTAGAGTTCTCCTCTCATCCACAGCCAATACGCCCAAAACGCGTTGGTGATATTAGAGACCAGACATTACTTATGAACCAGGAATCTCTCCTGTCCACGACCGATGTGGGATATATGCAGGGTGTCACAATTATCGTCAAATGTGATTAGATTGGATCTGGAGTGTGTTGAGATGGTTAGATAATCAACTCCACAACATTGAAGGCTGTCACGAAAAGCAAAAAGCTACCAATGCGAGAAGTATTCTAGTTTAATATTTTTGTATAACTAGCTCATTTCCTATGTATTTAGTTAAGATTTCGTGAATACTTTGATTTCACTAACCTATATCCACACAATTTGGAATAAAATACAAGCAAATCTTTTTTACTTGGACGTGGTACGTTGATTGACTTCTTTTTAATTGATCACACATTGTGTTTTCTTGTTACGCATGCATAGTTTCATTCCGCCACTGTAATGTGTTTCTTGATTCTTATTGAGTCAATACGAGTCGTTTCTTGTCATTTAAAACTTGTGTTCCTTTCCTTCATGGTCAATAAAGGATTCCATGGATCAAAAGTTGTTATTTGGATAGATTCAATGAAATTTTGAGGCAAGATTGTTCGAAGTTGGTTGTGGAGTGTTCCTGAAGAGTTTTGGGTAGGATGAATTGATTTCAAGAGTCATTCGTGTGGTTTCGTGTTCGGTTTTAGTTTTGATACAAACAATAGATGCTATGGTCCATTCGTGAAAAATTAGTGCGATTGCAATGATTATTATCGTCAAATGTGATTAGATTGGATCTGGATTGTGTTGAGATGGTTAGATAATCAAAACTCCACAACATTGAAGGCTGTCACGAAAAGCAAAAAGCTACCAATGCGAGAAGTATTCTAGTTTAATATTTTTGTATAACTAGCTTATTTCCTATGTATTTAGTTAAGATTTTGTGAATACTTTGATTTCACTAATCTATATCCACACAATTTGGAATAAAATACAAGCAAATCTTATTTACTTGGACGTGGTACGTTGATTGACTTCTTTTTAATCGATCACACATTGTGTTTTCTTGTTACGCATGCATAGTTTCATTCCGCCACTGTAATGTGTTTCTTGATTCTTATTGAGTCAATACGAGTCGTTTCTTGTCATTTAAAACTTGTGTTCCTTTCCTTCATGGTCAATAAAGGATTCCATGGATCGAAAGTTGTTATTTGGATAGATTCAATGGAATTTTGAGGCAAGATTGTTCGAAGTTGGTTGTGGAGTGTTCTTGAAGAGTTTTGGGTAGGATGGATTGATTTCAAGAGTCATTCGTGTGGTTTCGTGTTCGGTTTTAGTTTTGATTCAAACAATAGATGCTATGGTCCATTCGTGATAAATTAGTACGATTCCAATGATTATTATCGTCAAATGTGATTAGATTGGATCTGGAGTGTGTTGAGATGGTTAGATAATCAAAACTCCACAACATTGAAGGTTGTCACGAAAAGCGAAAAGCTACCAATGCGAGAAGTATTCTTTAGTTAAGATTTCGTGAATACTTTGATTTCACTAATATATATCCAGACAATTTGGAATAAAATACAAGCAAATCTTATTTACTTGGACGTGGTACGTTGATTGACTTCTTTTTAATCGATCACACACTGTGTTTTCTTGTTACGCATGCATAGTTTCATTCCGCCACTGTAATTTGTTTCTTGATTCTTATTAAGTCAATACGAGTCGTTTCTTGTCATTTAAAACTTGTGTTCCTTTCCTTCATGGTCAATAAAGGATTCCATGGATCGAAAGTTGTTATTTGGATAGATTCAATGGAATTTTGAGGCAAGATTGTTCGAAGTTGGTTGTGGAGTGTTCTTGAAGAGTTTTGGGTAGGATGGATTGATTTCAAGAGTCATTCGTGTGGTTTCATGTTCGGTTTTAGTTTTGATTCAAACAATAGATGCTATGGTCCATTCGAGATAAATTAGTGTGATTCCAATGATTATTATCGTCAAATGTGATTAGATTGGATCTGGAGTGTGTTGAGATGGTTAGATAATCAAAACTCCACAACATTGAAGGCTGTCACGAAAAGCAAAAAGCAACCAATGCGAGAAGTATTCTAGTTTAATATTTTTGTATAACTAGCTCATTTCCTATGTATTTAGTTAAGATTTCGTGAATACTTTGATTTCACTAATCTATATCCACACAATTTGGAATAAAATACAAGCAAATCTTATTTACTTGGACGTGGTACGTTGATTGACTTCTTTTTAATCGATCACACATTGTGTTTTCTTGTTACGCATGCATAGTTTCATTCCGCCACTGTAATGTGTTTCTTGATTCTTATTGAGTCAATACAAGTCGTTTCTTGTCATTTAAAACTTGTGTTCTTTTCCTTCATGGTCAATAAAGGATTCCATTGATCGAAAGTTGTTATTTGGATAGATTCAATGGAATTTTGAGGCAAGATTGCTCGAAGTTGGTTGTGGAGTGTTCTTGAAGAGTTTTGGGTAGGATGGATTGATTTCAAGAGTCATTCGTGTGGTTTCGTGTTCGGTTTTAGTTTTGATTCAAACAATAGATGCTATGGTCCATTCGTGATAAATTAGTGCGATTCCAATGATTATTATCGTCAAATGTGATTAGATTGGATCTGGAGTGTGTTGAGATGGTTAGATAATCAAAACTCCACAACAATGAAGGTTGTCACGAAAAGCGAAAAGCTACCAATGCGAGAAGTATTCTTTAGTTAAGATTTCGTGAATACTTTGATTTCACTAATATATATCCAGACAATTTGGAATAAAATACAAGCAAATCTTATTTACTTGGACGTGGTACGTTGATTGACTTCTTTTTAATCGATCACACATTGTGTTTTCTTGTTACGCATGCATAGTTTCATTCCGCCACTGTAATGTGTTTCTTGATTCTTATTGAGTCAATACGAGTCGTTTCTTGTCACTTAAAACTTGTGTTCCTTTCCTTCATGGTCAATAAAGGATTCCATGCATTGAAAGTTGTTATTCGGATAGATTCAATGTAATTTTGAGGCAAGATTGTTCGAAGTTGGTTGTGGAGTGTTCTTGATGAGTTTTGGGTAGGATGGATTGATTTCAAGAGTCATTCGTGTGGTTTCGTGTTCGGTTTTAGTTTTGATTCAAACAATAGATGCTATGGTCCATTCGTGATAAATTAGTGCGATTCCAATGATTATTATCGTCAAATGTGATTAGATTGGATCTGGAGTGTGTTGAGATCGTTAGATAATCAAAACTCCACAACATTGAAGGCTGTCACGAAAAGCAAAAAGCTACCAATGCGAGAAGTATTCTAGTTTAATATTTTTGTATAACTAGCTCATTTCCTATGTATTTAGTTAAGCTTTCGTGAATACTTTGCTTTCAGTAATCTATATCCACACAATTGAGAATGAAATACAAGCAAATCTTATTTACATGGACGTGGTACGTTGATTGACTTCTTTTTAATCGATCACACATTGTGTTTTCTTGTTACGCATGCATAGTTTCATTCCGCCACTGTAATGTGTTTCTTGATTCTTATTGAGTCAATACGAGTCGTTTCTTGTCATTTAAAACTTGTGTTCCTTTCCTTCATGGTCAATAAAGGATTCCATGGATCGAAAGTTGTTATTTGGATAGATTCATTGGAACTTTGAGGCAAGATTGTTCGAAGTTGGTTGTGGAGTGTTGGTGAAGAGTTTTGGGTAGGATGGATTGATTTCAAGAGTCAGTCATGTGGTTTCATGTTTGGTTTTAGTTTTGATTCAAACAATAGATGCTATGGTCCATTTGTGATTAATTAGTTCGATTCCATTGATTATTATAATCAAATGTGATTAGATTGGATCTTGAGTGTGTTGAGATGGTTAGATAATCAAAACTCCATAGCATTGAAGGCTGTCACGAAAACCAAAAAACTACCAATGCGAGAAGTATTCTAGTTTAATATTTTTGTATAACTAGCTCATTTCCTATGTATTTAGTTAAGCTTTCGTGAATACTTTGATTTCACTAATCTATATCTACACAATTGAGAATAAAATACAAGCAAATCTTATTTACTTGGACGTGGTACGTTGATTGACTTCTTTTTAATCGATCACACATTGTGTTTTCTTGTTACGCATGCATAGTTTCATTCCGCCACTGTAATTTGTTTCTTGATTCTTATTGAGTCAATACGAGTCGTTTCTTGTCATTTAAAACTTGTGTTCCTTTCCTTCATGGTCAATAAAGGATTCCATGGATCGAAAGTTGTTATTTGGATAGATTCAATGGAATTTTGAGGCAAGATTGTTCGAAGTTGGTTGTGGAGTGTTCTTGAAGAGTTTTGGGTAGGATGGATTGATTTCAAGAGTCATTCGTGTGGTTTCATGTTCGGTTTTAGTTTTGATTCAAACAATAGATGCTATGGTCCATTCGAGATAAATTAGTGTGATTCCAATGATTATTATCGTCAAATGTGATTAGATTGGATCTGGAGTGTGTTGAGATGGTTAGATAATCAAAACTCCACAACATTGAAGGCTGTCACGAAAAGCAAAAAGCAACCAATGCGAGAAGTATTCTAGTTTAATATTTTTGTATAACTAGCTCATTTCCTATGTATTTAGTTAAGATTTCGTGAATACTTTGATTTCACTAATCTATATCCACACAATTTGGAATAAAATACAAGCAAATCTTATTTACTTGGACGTGGTACGTTGATTGACTTCTTTTTAATCGATCACACATTGTGTTTTCTTGTTACGCATGCATAGTTTCATTCCGCCACTGTAATGTGTTTCTTGATTCTTATTGAGTCAATACAAGTCGTTTCTTGTCATTTAAAACTTGTGTTCCTTTCCTTCATGGTCAATAAAGGATTCCATTGATCGAAAGTTGTTATTTGGATAGATTCAATGGAATTTTGAGGCAAGATTGTTCGAAGTTGGTTGTGGAGTGTTCTTGAAGAGTTTTGGGTAGGATGGATTGATTTCAAGAGTCATTCGTGTGGTTTCGTGTTCGGTTTTAGTTTTGATTCAAACAATAGATGCTATGGTCCATTCGTGATAAATTAGTGCGATTCCAATGATTATTATCGTCAAATGTGATTAGATTGGATCTGGAGTGTGTTGAGATGGTTAGATAATCAAAACTCCACAACATTGAAGGTTGTCACGAAAAGCGAAAAGCTACCAATGCGAGAAGTATTCTTTAGTTAAGATTTCGTGAATACTTTGATTTCACTAATATATATCCAGACAATTTGGAATAAAATACAAGCAAATCTTATTTACTTGGACGTGGTACGTTGATTGACTTCTTTTTAATCGATCACACATTGTGTTTTCTTGTTACGCATGCATAGTTTCATTCCGCCACTGTAATGTGTTTCTTGATTCTTATTGAGTCAATACGAGTCGTTTCTTGTCACTTAAAACTTGTGTTCCTTTCCTTCATGGTCAATAAAGGATTCCATGGATTGAAAGTTGTTATTCGGATAGATTCAATGTAATTTTGAGGCAAGATTGTTCGAAGTTGGTTGTGGAGTGTTCTTGATGAGTTTTGGGTAGGATGGATTGATTTCAAGAGTCATTCGTGTGGTTTCGTGTTCGGTTTTAGTTTTGATTCAAACAATAGATGCTATGGTCCATTCGTGATAAATTAGTGCGATTCCAATGATTATTATCGTCAAATGTGATTAGATTGGATCTGGAGTGTGTTGAGATCGTTAGATAATCAAAACTCCACAACATTGAAGGCTGTCACGAAAAGCAAAAAGCTACCAATGCGAGAAGTATTCTAGTTTAATATTTTTGTATAACTAGCTCATTTCCTATGTATTTAGTTAAGCTTTCGTGAATACTTTGCTTTCAGTAATCTATATCCACACAATTGAGAATGAAATACAAGCAAATCTTATTTACATGGACGTGGTACGTTGATTGACTTCTTTTTAATCGATCACACATTGTGTTTTCTTGTTTCGCATGCATAGTTTCATTCCGCCACTGTAATGTGTTTCTTGATTCTTATTGAGTCAATACGAATCGTTTCTTGTCATTTAAAATTTGTGTTCCTTTCCTTCATGGTCAATAAAGGATTCCATGGATCGAAAGTTGTTATTTGGATAGATTCATTGGAACTTTGAGGCAAGATTGTTCGAAGTTGGTTGTGGAGTGTTCGTGAAGAGTTTTGGGTAGGATGGATTGATTTCAAGAGTCAGTCATGTGGTTTCATGTTTGGTTTTAGTTTTGATTCAAACAATAGATGCTATGGTCCATTTGTGATTAATTAGTTCGATTCCATTGATTATTATAATCAAATGTGATTAGATTGGATCTTGAGTGTGTTGAGATGGTTAGATAATCAAAACTCCATAGCATTGAAGGCTGTCACGAAAACCAAAAAACTACCAATGCGAGAAGTATTCTAGTTTAATATTTTTGTATAACTAGCTCATTTCCTATGTATTTAGTTAAACTTTCGTGAATACTTTGATTTCACTAATCTATATCTACACAATTGAGAATAAAATACAAGCAAATCTTATTTACTTGGACGTGGTACGTTGATTGACTTCTTTTTAATCGATCACACATTGTGTTTTCTTGTTACGCATGCATAGTTTCATTCCGCCACTGTAATTTGTTTCTTGATTCTTATTGAGTCAATACGAGTCGTTTCTTGTCATTTAAAACTTGTGTTCCTTTCCTTCATGGTCAATAAAGGATTCCATGGATCGAAAGTTGTTATTTGGATAGATTCAATGGAATTTTGAGGCAAGATTGTTCGAAGTTGGTTGTGGAGTGTTCTTGAAGAGTTTTGGGTAGGATGGATTGATTTCAAGAGTCATTCGTGTGGTTTTGTGTTCGCTTTTAGTTTTGATTCAAACAATAGATGCTATGGTCCATTCGAGATAAATTAATGCGATTCCAATGATTATTATCGTCAAATGTGATTAGATTGGATCTGGAGTGTGTTGAGATGGTTAGATAATCAAAACTCCACAACATTGAAGGCTGTCACGAAAAGCAAAAAGCTACCAATGCGAGAAGTATTCTAGTTTAATATTTTTGTATAACTAGCTCATTTCCTATGTATTTAGTTAAGCTTTCGTGAATACTTTGCTTTCAGTAATCTATATCCACACAATTGAGAATGAAATACAAGCAAATCTTATTTACATGGACGTGGTACGTTGATTGACTTCTTTTTAATCGATCACACATTGTGTTTTCTTGTTACGCATGCATAGTTTCATTCCGCCACTGTAATGTGTTTCTTGATTCTTATTGAGTCAATACGAGTCGTTTCTTGTCATTTAAAATTTGTGTTCCTTTCCTTCATGGTCAATAAAGGATTCCATGGATCGAAAGTTGTTATTTGGATAGATTCATTGGAACTTTGAGGCAAGATTGTTCGAAGTTGGTTGTGGAGTGTTCTTGATGAGTTTTGGGTAGGATGGATTGATTTCAAGAGTCAGTCATGTGGTTTCATGTTTGGTTTTAGTTTTTATTCAAACAATAGATGCTATGGTCCATTTGTGATTAATTAGTTCGATTCCATTGATTATTATAATCAAATGTGATTAGATTGGATCTTGAGTGTGTTGAGATGGTTAGATAATCAAAACTCCATAGCATTGAAGGCTGTCACGAAAACCAAAAAACTACCAATGCGAGAAGTATTCTAGTTTAATATTTTTGTATAACTAGCTCATTTCCTATGTATTTAGTTAAGCTTTCGTGAATACTTTGATTTCACTAATCTATATCTACACAATTGAGAATAAAATACAAGCAAATCTTATTTACTTGGACGTGGTACGTTGATTGACTTCTTTTTAATCAATCACACATTGTGTTTTCTTGTTACGCATGCATAGTTTCATTCCGCCACTGTAATTTGTTTCTTGATTCTTATTGAGTCAATACGAGTCGTTTCTTGTCATTTAAAACTTGTGTTCCTTTCCTTCGTGGTCAATAAAGGATTCCATGGATCGAAAGTTGTTATTTGGATAGATTCGATGGAATTTTGAGGCAAGATTGTTCGAAGTTGGTTGTGGAGTGTTCTTGAATAGTTTTGGGTAGGATGGATTGATTTCAAGAGTCATTCGTGTGGTTTTGTGTTCGCTTTTAGTTTTGATTCAAACAATAGATGCTATGGTCAATTCGAGATAAATTAATGCGATTCCAATGATTATTATCGTCAAATGTGATTAGATTGGATCTGGAGTGTGTTGAGATGGTTAGATAATCAAAACTCCACAACATTGAAGGCTGTCACGAAAAGCAAAAAGCTACCAATGCGAGAAGTATTCTAGTTTAATATTTTTGTATAACTAGCTCATTTCCTATGTATTTAGTTAAGATTTCGTGAATACTTTGATTTCACTAATCTATATCCACACATTTTGGAATAAAATACAAGCAAATCTTATTTACTTGGACGTGGTACGTTGATTGACTTCTTTTTAATCGATCACACATTGTGTTTTCTTGTTACGCATGCATAGTTTCATTCCGCCACTGTAATGTGTTTCTTGATTCTTATTGAGTCAATACGAGTCGTTTCTTGTCATTTAAAACTTATGTTCCTTTCCTTCATAGTCAATAAAGGATTCCATGGATCGAAAGTTGTTATTTGGATAGATTCAATGGAATTTTGAGGCAAGATTGTTCGAAGTTGGTTGTGGAGTGTTCTTGAAGAGTTTTGGGTAGGATGGATTGATTTCAAGAGTCATTCGTGTGGTTTCGTGTTCGGTTTTAGTTTTGATTCAAACAATAGATGCTATGGTCCATTCGTGATAAATTAGTGCGATTCCAATGATTATTATCGTCGAATGTGATTAGATTGGATCTGGAGTGTGTTGAGATGGTTAGATAATCAAAACTCCACAACATTGAAGGTTGTCACGAAAAGCGAAAAGCTACCAATGCGAGAAGTATTCTTTAGTTAAGATTTCGTGAATACTTTGATTTCACTAATATATATCCAGACAATTTGGAATAAAATACAAGCAAATCTTATTTACTTGGACGTGGTACGTTGATTGACTTCTTTTTAATCGATCACACATTGTGTTTTCTTGTTACGCATGCATAGTTTCATTCCGCCACTGTAATGTGTTTCTTGATTCTTATTGAGTCAATACGAGTCGTTTCTTGTCATTTAAAACTTATGTTCCTTTCCTTCATGGTCAATAAAGGATTCCATGGATCGAAAGTTGTTATTTGGATAGATTCAATGGAATTTTGAGGCAAGATTGTTCGAAGTTGGTTGTGGAGTGTTCTTGAAGAGTTTTGGGTAGGATGGATTGATTTAAAGAGTCATTCGTGTGGTTTCGTGTTCGGTTTTAGTTTTGATTCAAACAATAGATGCTATGGTCCATTCGTGATAAATTAGTGCGATTCCAACGATTATTACCGTCAAATGTGATTAGATTGGATCTGGAGTGTGTTGAGATGGTTAGATAATCAAAACTCCACAACATTGAAGGCTGTCACGAAAAGCGAAAAGCTGCCAATGTGAGAAGTATTCTAGTTTAATATTTTTTTATAACTAGCTCATTTCCTATGTATTTAGTTAAGATTTCGTGAATACTTTGATTTCACTAATCTATATCCACTCAATTGAGAATGAAATACAAGCAAATCTTATTTACATGGATGTGGTACGTTGATTGACTTCTTTTTAATCAATCACACATTGTGTTTTCTTGTTACGCATGCATAGTTTCATTCCGCCACTGTAATGTGTTTCTTGATTCTTATTGAGTCAATACGAGTCGTTTCTTGTCATTTAAAACTTATGTTCCTTTCCTTCATAGTCAATAAAGGATTCCATGGATCGAAAGTTGTTATTTGGATAGATTCAATGGAATTTTGAGGCAAGATTGTTCGAAGTTGGTTGTGGAGTGTTCTTGAAGAGTTTTGGGTAGGATGGATTGATTTCAAGAGTCATTCGTGTGGTTTCGTGTTCGGTTTTAGTTTTGATTCAAACAATAGATGCTATGGTCCATTCGTGATAAATTAGTGCGATTCCAATGATTATTATCGTCGAATGTGATTAGATTGGATCTGGAGTGTGTTGAGATGGTTAGATAATCAAAACTCCACAACATTGAAGGTTGTCACGAAAAGCGAAAAGCTACCAATGCGAGAAGTATTCTTTAGTTAAGATTTCGTGAATACTTTGATTTCACTAATATATATCCAGACAATTTGGAATAAAATACAAGCAAATCTTATTTACTTGGACGTGGTACGTTGATTGACTTCTTTTTAATCGATCACACATTGTGTTTTCTTGTTACGCATGCATAGTTTCATTCCGCCACTGTAATGTGTTTCTTGATTCTTATTGAGTCAATACGAGTCGTTTCTTGTCATTTAAAACTTATGTTCCTTTCCTTCATGGTCAATAAAGGATTCCATGGATCGAAAGTTGTTATTTGGATAGATTCAATGGAATTTTGAGGCAAGATTGTTCGAAGTTGGTTGTGGAGTGTTCTTGAAGAGTTTTGGGTAGGATGGATTGATTTAAAGAGTCATTCGTGTGGTTTCGTGTTCGGTTTTAGTTTTGATTCAAACAATAGATGCTATGGTCCATTCGTGATAAATTAGTGCGATTCCAACGATTATTATCGTCAAATGTGATTAGATTGGATCTGGAGTGTGTTGAGATGGTTAGATAATCAAAACTCCACAACATTGAAGGCTGTCACGAAAAGCGAAAAGCTGCCAATGCGAGAAGTATTCTAGTTTAATATTTTTGTATAACTAGCTCATTTCCTATGTATTTAGTTAAGATTTCTTGAATACTTTGATTTCACTAATCTATATCCACTCAATTGAGAATGAAATACAAGCAAATCTTATTTACATGGATGTGGTACGTTGATTGACTTCTTTTTAATCGATCACACATTGTGTTTTCTTGTTACGCATGCATAGTTTCATTCCGCCACTGTAATGTGTTTCTTGATTCTTATTGAGTCAATACGAGTCGTTTCTTGTCATTTAAAACTTGTGTTCCTTTCCTTCATGGTCAATAAAGGATTCCATGGATCGAAAGTTGTTATTTGGATAGATTCATTGGAACTTTGAGGCAAGATTGTTCGAAGTTGGTTGTGGAGTGTTCTTGAAGAGTTTTGGGTAGGATGGATTGATTTCAAGAGTCATTCGTGTGGTTTTGTGTTCGCTTTTAGTTTTGATTCAAACAATAGATGCTATGGTCCATTCGAGATAAATTATAAATTAATTCCATTAATGATTATTATCATCAAATGTGATTAGATTGGATCTGGAGTGTGTTGAGATGGTTAGATAATCAAAACTCCACAACATTGAAGGCTGTCACGAAAAGCAAAAAGCTACCAATGCGAGAAGTATTCTAGTTTAATATTTTTGTATAACTAGCTCATTTCCTATGTATTTAGTTAAGCTTTCGTGAATACTTTGATTTCACTAATCTATATCCACACAATTGAGAATGAAATACAAGCAAATCTTATTTACATGGACGTGGTACGTTGATTGACTTCTTTTTAATCGATCACACATTGTGTTTTCTTGTTACGCATGCATAGTTTCATTCCGCCACTGTAATGTGTTTCTTGATTCTTATTGAGTCAATACGAGTCGTTTCTTGTCATTTAAAATTTGTGTTCCTTTCCTTCATGGTCAATAAAGGATTCCATGGATCGAAAGTTGTTATTTGGATAGATTCATTGGAACTTTGAGGCAAGATTGTTCGAAGTTGGTTGTGGAGTGTTCTTGATGAGTTTTGGGTAGGATGGATTGATTTCAAGAGTCAGTCATGTGGTTTCATGTTTGGTTTTAGTTTTGATTCAAACAATAGATGCTATGGTCCATTTGTGATTAATTAGTTCGATTCCATTGATTATTATAATCAAATGTGATTAGATTGGATCTTGAGTGTGTTGAGATGGTTAGATAATCAAAACTCCATAGCATTGAAGGCTGTCACGAAAACCAAAAAACTACCAATGCGTGAAGTATTCTAGTTTAATATTTTTGTATAACTAGCTCATTTCCTATGTATTTAGTTAAGCTTTCGTGAATACTTTGATTTCACTAATCTATATCTACACAATTGAGAATAAAATACAAGCAAATCTTATTTACTTGGACGTGGTACGTTGATTGACTTCTTTTTAATCAATCACACATTGTGTTTTCTTGTTACACATGCATAGTTTCATTCCGCCACTGTAATGTGTTTCTTGATTCTTATTGAGTCAATACGAGTCGTTTCTTGTCATTTAAAACTTGTGTTCCTTTCCTTCATGGTCAATAAAGGATTCCATGGATCGAAAGTTGTTATTTGGATAGATTCGATGGAATTTTGAGGCAAGATTGTTCGAAGTTGGTTGTGGAGTGTTCTTGAAGAGTTTTGGGTAGGATGGATTGATTTCAAGAGTCATTCGTGTGGTTTTGTGTTCGGTTTTAGTTTTGATTCAAACAATAGATGCTATGGTCCATTCGAGATAAATTAGTGCGATTCCAATGATTATTATCGTCAAATGTGATTAGATTGGATCTGGAGTGTGTTGAGATGGTTAGATAATCAAAACTCCACAACATTGAAGGCTGTCACGAAAAGCAAAAAGCTACCAATGCGAGAAGTATTCTAGTTTAATATTTTTGTATAACTAGCTCATTTCCTATGTATTTAGTTAAGATTTCGTGAATACTTTGATTTCACTAATCTATATCCACACAATTTGGAATAAAATACAAGCAAATCTTATTTACTTGGACGTGGTACGTTGATTGACTTCTTTTTAATCGATCACACATTGTGTTTTCTTGTTACGCATGCATAGTTTCATTCCGCCACTGTAATGTGTTTCTTGATTCTTATTGAGTCAATACGAGTCGTTTCTTGTCATTTAAAACTTGTGTTCCTTTCCTTCATGGTCAATAAAGAATTCCATGGATCGAAAGTTGTTATTTGGATAGATTCAATGGAATTTTGAGGCAAGATTGTTTGAAGTTGGTTGTGGAGTGTTCTTGATGAGTTTTGGGTAGGATGGATTGATTTCAAGAGTCATTCGTGTGGTTTTGTGTTCGGTTTTAGTTTTGTTTCAAACAATAGATGCTATGGTCCATTCATGATAAATTAGTGCGATTCCAATGATTATTATAATCAAATGTGATTAGATTGGATCTGGAGTGTGTTGAGATGGTTAGATAATCAAAACTTCACAACATTGAAGGCTGTCACAAAAAGCAAAAAGCTACCAATGCGAGAAGTATTCTAGTTTAATATTTTTGTATAACTAGCTCATTTCCTATGTATTTAGTTAAGCTTTCGTGAATACTTTGATTTCACTAATCTATATCCACACAATTGAGAATAAAATACAAGCAAATCTTATTTACTTGGACGTGGTACGTTGATTGACTTCTTTTTAATCGATCACACATTGTGTTTTCTTGTTACGCATGCATATTTCATTCCGCCACTGTAATGTTTCTTGTTCTTATTTAAAATTTGTGTTCCTTTCCTTCATGGTCAATAAAGGATTCCATGGATCGAAAGTTGTTATTTGGATAGATTCATTGGAATTTTGAGGCAAGATTGTTCGAAGTTGGTTGTGGAGTGTTCTTGATGAGTTTTGGGTAGGATGGATTGATTTCAAGAGTCAGTCATGTGGTTTCATGTTTGGTTTTAGTTTTGATTCAAACAATAGATGCTATGGTCCATTTGTGATTAATTAGTTCGATTCCATTGATTATTATAATCAAATGTGATTAGATTGGATCCTGAGTGTGTTGAGATGGTTAGATAATCATAACTCCATAGCATTGAAGGCTGTCACGAAAACCAAAAAACTACCAATGCGAGAAGTATTCTAGTTTAATATTTTTGTATAACTAGCTCATTTCCTATGTATTTAGTTAAGCTTTCATGAATACTTTGATTTCACTAATCTATATCTACACAATTGAGAATAAAATACAAGCAAATCTTATTTACTTGGACGTGGTACGTTGATTGACTTCTTTTTAATCGATCACACATTGTGTTTTCTTGTTACGCATGCATAATAGTTTCATTCTGCCACTGTAATGTGTTTCTTGATTCTTATTGAGTCAATACGAGTCGTTTCTTGTCATTTAAAACTTGTGTTCCTTTCCTTCATGGTCAATAAAGGATTCCATGGATCGAAAGTTGTTATTTGGATAGATTCAATGGAATTTTGAGGCAAGATTGTTCGAAGTTGGTTGTGGAGTGTTCTTGATGAGTTTTGGGTAGGATGGATTGATTTCAAGAGTCATTCGTGTGGTTTCGTGTTCGGTTTTAGTTTTGATTCAAACAATAGATGCTATGGTCCATTCGTGATAAATTAGTGCGATTCCAATGATTATTATCGTCAAATGTGATTAGATTGGATCTGGAGTGTGTTGAGATGGTTAGATAATCAAAACTCCACAACATTGAAGGCTGTCACGAAAAGCAAAAAGCTACCAATGCGAGAAGTATTCTAGTTTAATATTTTTGTATAACTAGCTCATTTCCTATGTATTTAGTTAAGATTTCGTGAATACTTTGATTTCACTAATCTATATCCACACAATTTGGAATAAAATACAAGCAAATCTTATTTACTTGGACGTGGTACGTTGATTGACTTCTTTTTAATCGATCACACATTGTGTTTTCTTGTTACGCATGCATAGTTTCATTCCGCCACTGTAATGTGTTTCTTGATTCTTATTGAGTCAATACGAGTCGTTTCTTGTCATTTAAAACTTGTGTTCCTTTCCTTCATGGTCAATAAAGGATTCCATGGATCGAAAGTTGTTATTTGGATAGATTCAATGGAATTTTGAGGCAAGATTGTTCGAAGTTGGTTGTGGAGTGTTCTTGAAGAGTTTTGGGTAGGATGGATTGATTTCAAGAGTCATTCGTGTGGTTTCGTGTTCGGTTTTAGTTTTGATTCAAACAATAGATGCTATGGTCCATTCGTGATAAATTAGTGCGATTCCAATGATTATTATCGTCAAATGTGATTAGATTGGATCTGGAGTGTGTTGAGATGGTTAGATAATCAAAACTCCACAACATTGAAGGCTGTCACGAAAAGCAAAAAGCTACCAATGCGAGAAGTATTCTAGTTTAATATTTTTGTATAACTAGCTCATTTCCTATGTATTTAGTTAAGATTTCGTGAATACTTTGATTTCACTAATCTATATCCACACAATTTGGAATAAAATACAAGCAAATCTTATTTACTTGGACGTGGTACGTTGATTGACTTCTTTTTAATCGATCACACATTGTGTTTTCTTGTTACGCATGCATAGTTTCATTCCGCCACTGTAATGTGTTTCTTGATTCTTATTGAGTCAATACGAGTCGTTTCTTGTCATTTAAAACTTGTGTTCCTTTCCTTCATGGTCAATAAAGGATTCCATGGATCGAAAGTTGTTATTTGGATAGATTCAATGGAATTTTGAGGCAAGATTGTTCGAAGTTGGTTGTGGAGTGTTCTTGATGAGTTTTGGGTAGGATGGATTGATTTCAAGAGTCATTCGTGTGGTTTCGTGTTCGGTTTTAGTTTTGATTCAAACAATAGATGCTATGGTCCATTCGTGATAAATTAGTGCGATTCCAATGATTATTATAATCAAATGTGATTAGATTGGATCTGGAGTGTGTTGAGATGGTTAGATAATCAAAACTCCACAACATTGAAGGCTGTCACGAAAAGCAAAAAGCTACCAATGCGAGAAGTATTCTAGTTTAATATTTTTGTATAACTAGCTCATTTCCTATGTATTTAGTTAAGCTTTCGTGAATACTTTGATTTCACTAATCTATATCCACACAATTGAGAATGAAATACAAGCAAATCTTATTTACATGGACGTGGTACGTTGATTGACTTCTTTTTAATCGATCACACATTGTGTTTTCTTGTTACGCATGCATAGTTTCATTCCGCCACTGTAATGTGTTTCTTGATTCTTATTGAGTCAATACGAGTCGTTTCTTGTCATTTAAAACTTGTGTTCCTTTCCTTCATGGTCAATAAAGGATTCCATGGATCGAAAGTTGTTATTTGGATAGATTCAATGGAACTTTGAGGCAAGATTGTTCGAAGTTGGTTGTGGAGTGTTCTTGATGAGTTTTGGGTAGGATGGATTGATTTCAAGAGTCATTCGTGTGGTTTCGTGTTTGGTTTTAGTTTTGATTCAAACAATAGATGCTATGGTCCATTTGTGATTAATTAGTGCGATTCCATTGATTATTATAATCAAATGTAATTAGATTGGATCTGGAGTGTGTTGAGATGGTTAGATAATCAAAACTCCATAGCATTGAAGGCTGTCACAAAAATCAAAAACCTACAAATGCGAGAAGTATTCTAGTTTAATATTTTTGTATAACTAGCTCATTTCCTATGTATTTAGTTAAGCTTTCGTGAATACTTTGATTTCACTAATCTATATCCACACAATTTAGAATAAAATACAAGCAAATCTTATTTACTTGGACGTGGTACGTTGATTGACTTCTTTTTAATCGATCACACATTGTGTTTTCTTGTTACGCATGCATAGTTTAATTCCGCCACTGTAATGTGTTTCTTGATTCTTATTGAGTCAATACGAGTCGTTTCTTGTCATTTAAAATTGTGTTCCTTTCCTTCATGGTCAATAAAGGATTCCATGGATCGAAAGTTGTTATTTGGATAGATTCAATGGAATTTGAGGCAAGATTGTTCGAAGTTGGTTGTGGAGTGTTCTTGATGAGTTTTGGGTAGGATGGATTGATTTCAAGAGTCATTCGTGTGGTTTCGTGTTTGGTTTTAGTTTTGATTCAAACAATAGATGCTATGGTCCATTTGTGATTAATTAGTGCGATTCCATGATTATTATAATCAAATGTGATTAGATTGGATCTGGAGTGTGTTGAGATGGTTAGATAATCAAAACTCCATAGCATTGAAGGCTGTCACGAAAAGCAAAAACTACCAATGCGAGAAGTATTCTAGTTTAATATTTTTGTATAACTAGCTCATTTCCTATGTATTTAGTTAAGATTTCGTGAATACTTTGATTTCACTAATCTATATCCACACAATTTGGAATAAAATACAAGCAAATCTTATTTACTTGGACGTGGTACGTTGATTGACTTCTTTTTAATCGATCACACATTGTGTTTTCTTGTTACGCATGCATAGTTTCATTCCGCCACTGTAATGTGTTTCTTGATTCTTATTGAGTCAATACGAGTCGTTTCTTGTCATTTAAAACTTGTGTTCCTTTCCTTCATGGTCAATAAAGGATTCCATGGATCGAAAGTTGTTATTTGGATAGATTCAATGGAATTTTGAGGCAAGATTGTTCGAAGTTGGTTGTGGAGTGTTCTTGATGAGTTTTGGGTAGGATGGATTGATTTCAAGAGTCATTCGTGTGGTTTCGTGTTCGGTTTTAGTTTTGATTCAAACAATAGATGCTATGGTCCATTCGTGATAAATTAGTGCGATTCCAATGATTATTATAATCAAATGTGATTAGATTGGATCTGGAGTGTGTTGAGATGGTTAGATAATCAAAACTCCACAACATTGAAGGCTGTCACGAAAAGCAAAAAGCTACCAATGCGAGAAGTATTCTAGTTTAATATTTTTGTATAACTAGCTCATTTCCTATGTATTTAGTTAAGATTTCGTGAATACTTTGATTTCACTAATCTATATCCACACAATTTGGAATAAAATACAAGCAAATCTTATTTACTTGGACGTGGTACGTTGATTGACTTCTTTTTAATCGATCACACATTGTGTTTTCTTGTTACGCATGCATAGTTTCATTCCGCCACTGTAATGTGTTTCTTGATTCTTATTGAGTCAATACGAGTCGTTTCTTGTCATTTAAAACTTGTGTTCCTTTCCTTCATGGTCAATAAAGGATTCCATGGATCGAAAGTTGTTATTTGGATAGATTCAATGGAATTTTGAGGCAAGATTGTTCGAAGTTGGTTGTGGAGTGTTCTTGATGAGTTTTGGGTAGGATGGATTGATTTCAAGAGTCATTCGTGTGGTTTCGTGTTCGGTTTTAGTTTTGATTCAAACAATAGATGCTATGGTCCATTCGTGATAAATTAGTGCGATTCCAATGATTATTATAATCAAATGTGATTAGATTGGATCTGGAGTGTGTTGAGATGGTTAGATAATCAAAACTCCACAACATTGAAGGCTGTCACGAAAAGCAAAAAGCTACCAATGCGAGAAGTATTCTAGTTTAATATTTTTGTATAACTAGCTCATTTCCTATGTATTTAGTTAAGATTTCGTGAATACTTTGATTTCACTAATCTATATCCACACAATTGAGAATAAAATACAAGCAAATCTTATTTACTTGGACGTGGTACGTTGATTGACTTCTTTTTAATCGATCACACATTGTGTTTTCTTGTTACGCATGCATAGTTTCATTCCGCCACTGTAATGTGTTTCTTGATTCTTATTGAGTCAATACGAGTCGTTTCTTGTCATTTAAAATTGTGTTCCTTTCCTTCATGGTCAATAAAGGATTCCATGGATCGAAAGTTGTTATTTGGATAGATTCAATGGAATTTTGAGGCAAGATTGTTCGAAGTTGGTTGTGGAGTGTTCTTGATGAGTTTTGGGTAGGATGGATTGATTTCAAGAGTCATTCGTGTGGTTTCGTGTTTGGTTTTAGTTTTGATTCAAACAATAGATGCTATGGTCCATTTGTGATTAATTAGTGCGATTCCAATGATTATTATAATCAAATGTGATTAGATTGGATCTGGAGTGTGTTGAGATGGTTAGATAATCAAAACTCCATAGCATTGAAGGCTGTCACGAAAACCAAAAAACTACCAATGCGAGAAGTATTCTAGTTTAATATTTTTGTATAACTAGCTCATTTCCTATGTATTTAGTTAAGCTTTCGTGAATACTTTGATTTCACTAATCTATATCCACACAATTGAGAATAAAATACAAGCAAATCTTATTTACTTGGACGTGGTACGTTGATTGACTTCTTTTTAATCGATCACACATTGTGTTTTCTTGTTACGCATGCATAGTTTCATTCCGCCACTGTAATGTGTTTCTTGATTCTTATTGAGTCAATACGAGTCGTTTCTTGTCATTTAAAACTTGTGTTCCTTTCCTTCATGGTCAATAAAGGATTCCATGGATCGAAAGTTGTTATTTGGATAGATTCAATGGAATTTTGAGGCAAGATTGTTCGAAGTTGGTTGTGGAGTGTTCTTGATGAGTTTTGGGTAGGATGGATTGATTTCAAGAGTCATTCGTGTGGTTTCGTGTTCGGTTTTAGTTTTGATTCAAACAATAGATGCTATGGTCCATTTGTGATTAATTAGTGCGATTCCAATGATTATTATAATCAAATGTGATTAGATTGGATCTGGAGTGTGTTGAGATGGTTAGATAATCAAAACTCCATAGCATTGAAGGCTGTCACGAAAACCAAAAAACTACCAATGCGAGAAGTATTCTAGTTTAATATTTTTGTATAACTAGCTCATTTCCTATGTATTTAGTTAAGATTTCGTGAATACTTTGATTTCACTAATCTATATCCACACAATTTGGAATAAAATACAAGCAAATCTTATTTACTTGGACGTGGTACGTTGATTGACTTCTTTTTAATCGATCACACATTGTGTTTTCTTGTTACGCATGCATAGTTTCATTCCGCCACTGTAATGTGTTTCTTGATTCTTATTGAGTCAATACGAGTCGTTTCTTGTCATTTAAAACTTGTGTTCCTTTCCTTCATGGTCAATAAAGGATTCCATGGATCGAAAGTTGTTATTTGGATAGATTCAATGGAATTTTGAGGCAAGATTGTTCGAAGTTGGTTGTGGAGTGTTCTTGATGAGTTTTGGGTAGGATGGATTGATTTCAAGAGTCATTCGTGTGGTTTCGTGTTTGGTTTTAGTTTTGATTCAAACAATAGATGCTATGGTCCATTTGTGATTAATTAGTGCGATTCCATGATTATTATAATCAAATGTGATTAGATTGGATCTGGAGTGTGTTGAGATGGTTAGATAATCAAAACTCCATAGCATTGAAGGCTGTCACGAAAAGCAAAAACTACCAATGCGAGAAGTATTCTAGTTTAATATTTTTGTATAACTAGCTCATTTCCTATGTATTTAGTTAAGATTTCGTGAATACTTTGATTTCACTAATCTATATCCACACAATTTGGAATAAAATACAAGCAAATCTTATTTACTTGGACGTGGTACGTTGATTGACTTCTTTTTAATCGATCACACATTGTGTTTTCTTGTTACGCATGCATAGTTTCATTCCGCCACTGTAATGTGTTTCTTGATTCTTATTGAGTCAATACGAGTCGTTTCTTGTCATTTAAAACTTGTGTTCCTTTCCTTCATGGTCAATAAAGGATTCCATGGATCGAAAGTTGTTATTTGGATAGATTCAATGGAATTTTGAGGCAAGATTGTTCGAAGTTGGTTGTGGAGTGTTCTTGATGAGTTTTGGGTAGGATGGATTGATTTCAAGAGTCATTCGTGTGGTTTCGTGTTCGGTTTTAGTTTTGATTCAAACAATAGATGCTATGGTCCATTCGTGATAAATTAGTGCGATTCCAATGATTATTATAATCAAATGTGATTAGATTGGATCTGGAGTGTGTTGAGATGGTTAGATAATCAAAACTCCACAACATTGAAGGCTGTCACGAAAAGCAAAAAGCTACCAATGCGAGAAGTATTCTAGTTTAATATTTTTGTATAACTAGCTCATTTCCTATGTATTTAGTTAAGATTTCGTGAATACTTTGATTTCACTAATCTATATCCACACAATTTGGAATAAAATACAAGCAAATCTTATTTACTTGGACGTGGTACGTTGATTGACTTCTTTTTAATCGATCACACATTGTGTTTTCTTGTTACGCATGCATAGTTTCATTCCGCCACTGTAATGTGTTTCTTGATTCTTATTGAGTCAATACGAGTCGTTTCTTGTCATTTAAAACTTGTGTTCCTTTCCTTCATGGTCAATAAAGGATTCCATGGATCGAAAGTTGTTATTTGGATAGATTCAATGGAATTTTGAGGCAAGATTGTTCGAAGTTGGTTGTGGAGTGTTCTTGATGAGTTTTGGGTAGGATGGATTGATTTCAAGAGTCATTCGTGTGGTTTCGTGTTCGGTTTTAGTTTTGATTCAAACAATAGATGCTATGGTCCATTCGTGATAAATTAGTGCGATTCCAATGATTATTATAATCAAATGTGATTAGATTGAATCTGGAGTGTGTTGAGATGGTTAGATAATCAAAACTCCACAACATTGAAGGCTGTCACGAAAAGCAAAAGCTACCAATGCGAGAAGTATTCTAGTTTAATATTTTTGTATAACTAGCTCATTTCCTATGTATTTAGTTAAGATTTCGTGAATACTTTGATTTCACTAATCTATATCCACACAATTTGGAATAAAATACAAGCAAATCTTATTTACTTGGACGTGGTACGTTGATTGACTTCTTTTTAATCGATCACACATTGTGTTTTCTTGTTACGCATGCATAGTTTCATTCCGCCACTGTAATGTGTTTCTTGATTCTTATTGAGTCAATACGAGTCGTTTCTTGTCATTTAAAACTTGTGTTCCTTTCCTTCATGGTCAATAAAGGATTCCATGGATCGAAAGTTGTTATTTGGATAGATTCAATGGAATTTTGAGGCAAGATTGTTCGAAGTTGGTTGTGGAGTGTTCTTGATGAGTTTTGGGTAGGATGGATTGATTTCAAGAGTCATTCGTGTGGTTTCGTGTTCGGTTTTAGTTTTGATTCAAACAATAGATGCTATGGTCCATTCGTGATAAATTAGTGCGATTCCAATGATTATTATCGTCAAATGTGATTAGATTGGATCTGGAGTGTGTTGAGATGGTTAGATAATCAAAACTCCACAACATTGAAGGCTGTCACGAAAAGCAAAAAGCTACCAATGCGAGAAGTATTCTAGTTTAATATTTTTGTATAACTAGCTCATTTCCTATGTATTTAGTTAAGCTTTCGTGAATACTTTGATTTCACTAATCTATATCCACACAATTGAGAATGAAATACAAGCAAATCTTATTTACTTGGACGTGGTACGTTGATTGACTTCTTTTTAATCGATCACACATTGTGTTTTCTTGTTACGCATGCATAGTTTCATTCCGCCACTGTAATGTGTTTCTTGATTCTTATTGAGTCAATACGAGTCGTTTCTTGTCATTTAAAACTTGTGTTCCTTTTCTTCATGGTCAATAAAGGATTCCATGGATCGAAAGTTGTTATTTGGATAGATTCAATGGATTTTTGAGGCAAGATTGTTCGAAGTTGGTTGTGGAGTGTTTTTGATGAGTTTTGGGTAGGATGGATTGATTTCAAGAGTCATCCGTGTGGTTTCGTATCGGTTTTAGTTTTGATTCAAACAATAGATTGTATGGTCCATTTGTGATTAATTAGTGCGATTCCAATGATTATTATAATCAAATGTGATTAGATTGGATCTGGAGTGTGTTGAGATGGTTAGATAATCAAAACTCCATAGCATTGAAGGCTGTCACGAAAACCAAAAACTACCAATGCGAGAAGTATTCTAGTTTAATATTTTTGTATAACTAGCTCATTTCCTATGTATTTAGTTAAGCTTTCGTGAATACTTTGATTTCACTAATCTATATCCACACAATTGAGAATAAAATACAAGCAAATCTTATTTACTTGGACGTGGTACGTTGATTGACTTCTTTTTAATCGATCACACATTGTGTTTTCTTGTTACGCATGCATAGTTTCATTCCGCCACTGTAATGTGTTTCTTGATTCTTATTGAGTCAATACGAGTCGTTTCTTGTCATTTAAAACTTGTGTTCCTTTCCTTCATGGTCAATAAAGGATTCCATGGATCGAAAGTTGTTATTTGGATAGATTCAATGGAATTTTGAGGCAAGATTGTTCAAAGTTGGTTGTGGAGTGTTCTTGAAGAGTTTTGGGTAGGATGGATTGATTTCAAGAGTCATTCGTGTGGTTTCGTGTTCGGTTTTAGTTTTGATTCAAACAATAGATGCTATGGTCCATTCGTGATAAATTAGTGCGATTCCAATGATTATTATCATCAAATGTGATTAGATTGGATCTGGAGTGTGTTGAGATGGTTAGATAATCAAAACTCCACAACATTGAAGGCTGTCACGAAAAGCAAAAAGCTACCAATGCGAGAAGTATTCTAGTTTAATATTTTTGTATAACTAGCTCATTTCCTATGTATTTAGTTAAGATTTCGTGAATACTTTGATTTCACTAATCTATCTCAACATAATTTGGAATAAAATACAAGCAAATCTTATTTACTTGGACGTGGTACGTTGATTGACTTCTTTTTAATCGATCACACATTATGTTTTCTTGTTACGCATGCATAGTTTCATTCCGCCACTGTAATGTGTTTCTTGATTCTTATTGAGTCAATACGAGTCGTTTCTTGTCATTTAAAACTTGTGTTCCTTTCCTTCATGGTCAATAAAGGATTCCATGGATCGAAAGTTGTTATTTGGATAGATTCAATGGAATTTTGAGGCAAGATTGTTCGAAGTTGGTTGTGGAGTGTTCTTGATGAGTTTTGGGTAGGATGGATTGATTTCAAGAGTCATTCGTGTGGTTTCGTGTTTGGTTTTAGTTTTGATTCAAACAATAGATGCTATGGTCCATTTGTGATTAATTAGTGCGATTCCATTGATTATTATAATCAAATGTAATTAGATTGGATCTGGAGTGTGTTGAGATGGTTAGATAATCAAAACTCCAAAGCATTGAAGGCTGCCACAAAAACCAAAAAACTACTAATGCGAGAAGTATTCTTGTTTAATATTTTTGTATAACTAGCTCATTTCCTATGTATTTAGTTAAGCTTTCGTGAATACTTTGATTTCACTAATCTATATCTACACAATTGAGAATAAAATACAAGCAAATCATATTTACTTGGACGTGATACGTTGATTGACTTCTTTTTAATCGATCACACATTGTGTTTTCTTGTTACGCATGCATAGTTTCATTCCGCCACTGTAATATGTTTCTTGATTCTTATTGAGTCAATACGAGTCGTTTCTTGTCATTTAAAACTTGTGTTCCTTTCCTTCATGGTCAATAAAGGATTCCATGGATCGAAAGTTGTTATTTGGATAGATTCAATGGAATTTTGAGGCAAGATTGTTCGAAGTTGGTTGTGGAGTGTTCTTGATGAGTTTTGGGTAGGATGGATTGATTTCAAGAGTCATTCGTGTGGTTTCGTGTTCGGTTTTAGTTTTGATTCAAACAATAGATGCTATGGTCCATTCGTGATAAATTAGTGCGATTCCAATGATTATTATAATCAAATGTGATTAGATTGGATCTGGAGTGTGTTGAGATGGTTAGATAATCAAAACTCCACAACATTGAAGGCTGTCACGAAAAGCAAAAAGCTACCAATGCGAGAAGTATTCTAGTTTAATATTTTTGTATAACTAGCTCATTTCCTATGTATTTAGTTAAGATTTCGTGAATACTTTGATTTCACTAATCTATATCCACACAATTTGGAATAAAATACAAGCAAATCTTATTTACTTGGACGTGGTACGTTGATTGACTTCTTTTTAATCGATCACACATTGTGTTTTCTTGTTACGCATGCATAGTTTCATTCCGCCACTGTAATGTGTTTCTTGATTCTTATTGAGTCAATACGAGTCGTTTCTTGTCATTTAAAACTTGTGTTCCTTTCCTTCATGGTCAATAAAGGATTCCATGGATCGAAAGTTGTTATTTGGATAGATTCAATGGAATTTTGAGGCAAGATTGTTCGAAGTTGGTTGTGGAGTGTTCTTGATGAGTTTTGGGTAGGATGGATTGATTTCAAGAGTCATTCGTGTGGTTTCGTGTTCGGTTTTAGTTTTGATTCAAACAATAGATGCTATGGTCCATTCGTGATAAATTAGTGCGATTCCAATGATTATTATAATCAAATGTGATTAGATTGGATCTGGAGTGTGTTGAGATGGTTAGATAATCAAAACTCCACAACATTGAAGGCTGTCACGAAAAGCAAAAAGCTACCAATGCGAGAAGTATTCTAGTTTAATATTTTTGTATAACTAGCTCATTTCCTATGTATTTAGTTAAGATTTCGTGAATACTTTGATTTCACTAATCTATATCCACACAATTGAGAATAAAATACAAGCAAATCTTATTTACTTGGACGTGGTACGTTGATTGACTTCTTTTTAATCGATCACACATTGTGTTTTCTTGTTACGCATGCATAGTTTCATTCCGCCACTGTAATGTGTTTCTTGATTCTTATTGAGTCAATACGAGTCGTTTCTTGTCATTTAAAACTTGTGTTCCTTTCCTTCATGGTCAATAAAGGATTCCATGGATCGAAAGTTGTTATTTGGATAGATTCAATGGAATTTTGAGGCAAGATTGTTCGAAGTTGGTTGTGGAGTGTTCTTGATGAGTTTTGGGTAGGATGGATTGATTTCAAGAGTCATTCGTGTGGTTTCGTGTTCGGTTTTAGTTTTGATTCAAACAATAGATGCTATGGTCCATTCGTGATAAATTAGTGCGATTCCAATGATTATTATAATCAAATGTGATTAGATTGGATCTGGAGTGTGTTGAGATGGTTAGATAATCAAAACTCCACAACATTGAAGGCTGTCACGAAAAGCAAAAAGCTACCAATGCGAGAAGTATTCTAGTTTAATATTTTTGTATAACTAGCTCATTTCCTATGTATTTAGTTAAGCTTTCGTGAATACTTTGATTTCACTAATCTATATCCACACAATTGAGAATAAAATACAAGCAAATCTTATTTACTTGGACGTGGTACGTTGATTGACTTCTTTTTAATCGATCACACATTGTGTTTTCTTGTTACGCATGCATAGTTTCATTCCGCCACTGTAATGTGTTTCTTGATTCTTATTGAGTCAATACGAGTCGTTTCTTGTCATTTAAAACTTGTGTTCCTTTCCTTCATGGTCAATAAAGGATTCCATGGATCGAAAGTTGTTATTTGGATAGATTCAATGGAATTTTGAGGCAAGATTGTTCGAAGTTGGTTGTGGAGTGTTCTTGATGAGTTTTGGGTAGGATGGATTGATTTCAAGAGTCATTCGTGTGGTTTCGTGTTTGGTTTTAGTTTTGATTCAAACAATAGATGCTATGGTCCATTTGTGATTAATTAGTGCGATTCCAATGATTATTATAATCAAATGTGATTAGATTGAATCTGGAGTGTGTTGAGATGGTTAGATAATCAAAACTCCACAACATTGAAGGCTGTCACGAAAAGCAAAAAGCTACCAATGCGAGAAGTATTCTAGTTTAATATTTTTGTATAACTAGCTCATTTCCTATGTATTTAGTTAAGATTTCGTGAATACTTTGATTTCACTAATCTATATCCACACAATTTGGAATAAAATACAAGCAAATCTTATTTACTTGGACGTGGTACGTTGATTGACTTCTTTTTAATCGATCACACATTGTGTTTTCTTGTTACGCATGCATAGTTTCATTCCGCCACTGTAATGTGTTTCTTGATTCTTATTGAGTCAATACGAGTCGTTTCTTGTCATTTAAAACTTGTGTTCCTTTCCTTCATGGTCAATAAAGGATTCCATGGATCGAAAGTTGTTATTTGGATAGATTCAATGGAATTTTGAGGCAAGATTGTTCGAAGTTGGTTGTGGAGTGTTCTTGATGAGTTTTGGGTAGGATGGATTGATTTCAAGAGTCATTCGTGTGGTTTCGTGTTCGGTTTTAGTTTTGATTCAAACAATAGATGCTATGGTCCATTCGTGATAAATTAGTGCGATTCCAATGATTATTATAATCAAATGTGATTAGATTGGATCTGGAGTGTGTTGAGATGGTTAGATAATCAAAACTCCACAACATTGAAGGCTGTCACGAAAAGCAAAAAGCTACCAATGCGAGAAGTATTCTAGTTTAATATTTTTGTATAACTAGCTCATTTCCTATGTATTTAGTTAAGATTTCGTGAATACTTTGATTTCACTAATCTATATCACACAATTTGGAATAAAATACAAGCAAATCTTATTTACTTGGACGTGGTACGTTGATTGACTTCTTTTTAATCGATCACACATTGTGTTTTCTTGTTACGCATGCATAGTTTCATTCCGCCACTGTAATGTGTTTCTTGATTCTTATTGAGTCAATACGAGTCGTTTCTTGTCATTTAAAACTTGTGTTCCTTTCCTTCATGGTCAATAAAGGATTCCATGGATCGAAAGTTGTTATTTGGATAGATTCAATGGAATTTTGAGGCAAGATTGTTCGAAGTTGGTTGTGGAGTGTTCTTGATGAGTTTTGGGTAGGATGGATTGATTTCAAGAGTCATTCGTGTGGTTTCGTGTTCGGTTTTAGTTTTGATTCAAACAATAGATGCTATGGTCCATTCGTGATAAATTAGTGCGATTCCAATGATTATTATCGTCAAATGTGATTAGATTGGATCTGGAGTGTGTTGAGATGGTTAGATAATCAAAACTCCACAACATTGAAGGCTGTCACGAAAAGCAAAAAGCTACCAATGCGAGAAGTATTCTAGTTTAATATTTTTGTATAACTAGCTCATTTCCTATGTATTTAGTTAAGATTTCGTGAATACTTTGATTTCACTAATCTATATCCACACAATTTGGAATAAAATACAAGCAAATCTTATTTACTTGGACGTGGTACGTTGATTGACTTCTTTTTAATCGATCACACATTGTGTTTTCTTGTTACGCATGCATAGTTTCATTCCGCCACTGTAATGTGTTTCTTGATTCTTATTGAGTCAATACGAGTCGTTTCTTGTCATTTAAAACTTGTGTTCCTTTCCTTCATGGTCAATAAAGGATTCCATGGATCGAAAGTTGTTATTTGGATAGATTCAATGGAATTTTGAGGCAAGATTGTTCGAAGTTGGTTGTGGAGTGTTCTTGATGAGTTTTGGGTAGGATGGATTGATTTCAAGAGTCATTCGTGTGGTTTCGTGTTCGGTTTTAGTTTTGATTCAAACAATAGATGCTATGGTCCATTCGTGATAATTAGTGCGATTCCAATGATTATTATAATCAAATGTGATTAGATTGGATCTGGAGTGTGTTGAGATGGTTAGATAATCAAAACTCCACAACATTGAAGGCTGTCACGAAAAGCAAAAAGCTACCAATGCGAGAAGTATTCTAGTTTAATATTTTTGTATAACTAGCTCATTTCCTATGTATTTAGTTAAGATTTCGTGAATACTTTGATTTCACTAATCTATATCCACACAATTTGGAATAAAATACAAGCAAATCTTATTTACTTGGACGTGGTACGTTGATTGACTTCTTTTTAATCGATCACACATTGTGTTTTCTTGTTACGCATGCATAGTTTCATTCCGCCACTGTAATGTGTTTCTTGATTCTTATTGAGTCAATACGAGTCGTTTCTTGTCATTTAAAACTTGTGTTCCTTTCCTTCATGGTCAATAAAGGATTCCATGGATCGAAAGTTGTTATTTGGATAGATTCAATGGAATTTTGAGGCAAGATTGTTCGAAGTTGGTTGTGGAGTGTTCTTGATGAGTTTTGGGTAGGATGGATTGATTTCAAGAGTCATTCGTGTGGTTTCGTGTTCGGTTTTAGTTTTGATTCAAACAATAGATGCTATGGTCCATTCGTGATAAATTAGTGCGATTCCAATGATTATTATAATCAAATGTGATTAGATTGGATCTGGAGTGTGTTGAGATGGTTAGATAATCAAAACTCCACAACATTGAAGGCTGTCACGAAAAGCGAAAAGCTACCAATGCGAGAAGAATTCTAGTTTAATATTTTTGTATAACTAGCTTATTTCCTATGTATTTAGTTAAGATTTCGTGAATACTTTGATTTCACTAATCTATATCCACACAATTGAGAATGAAATACAAGCAAATCTTATTTACATGGACGTGGTACGTTGATTGACTTCTTTTTAATCGATCACATGTTACGCATGCATAGTTTCATTCCGCCACTGTAATGTGTTTCTTGATTCTTATTGAGTCAATACGAGTCGTTTCTTGTCATTTAAAACTTGTGTTCCTTTCCTTCATGGTCAATAAAGGATTCCATGGATCGAAAGTTGTTATTTGGATAGATTCAATGGAATTTTGAGGCAAGATTGTTCGAAGTTGGTTGTGGAGTGTTCTTGATGAGTTTTGGGTAGGATGGATTGATTTCAAGAGTCATTCGTGTGGTTTCGTGTTTGGTTTTAGTTTTGATTCAAACAATAGATGCTATGGTCCATTCGTGATAAATTAGTGCGATTCCAATGATTATTATAATCAAATGTGATTAGATTGAATCTGGAGTGTGTTGAGATGGTTAGATATTCAAAACTCCACAACATTGAAGGCTGTCATGAAAAGCAAAAAACTACCAATGTGAGAAGTATTCTAGTTTAATATTTTTGTATAACTAGCTCATTTCCTATGTATTTAGTTAAGATTTCATGAATACTTTGATTTCACTAATCTATATCTACACAATTGAGAATAAAATACAAGCAAATCTTATTTACTTGGACGTGGTACGTTGATTGACTTCTTTTTAATCGATCACACATTGTGTTTTCTTGTTACGCATGCATAGTTTCATTCCGCCACTGTAATGTGTTTCTTGATTCTTATTGAGTCAATACGAGTCGTTTCTTGTCATTTAAAACTTGTGTTCCTTTCCTTCATGGTCAATAAAGAATTCCATGGATCGAAAGTTGTTATTTGGATAGATTCAATGGAATTTTGAGGCAAGATTGTTCGAAGTTGGTTGTGGAGTGTTCTTGATGAGTTTTGGGTAGGATGGATTGATTTCAAGAGTCATTCGTGTGGTTTCGTGTTCGGTTTTAGTTTTGATTCAAACAATAGATGCTATGGTCCATTCGTGATAAATTAGTGCGATTCCAATGATTATTATAATCAAATGTGATTAGATTGGATCTGGAGTGTGTTGAGATGGTTAGATAATCAAAACTCCACAACATTGAAGGCTGTCACGAAAAGCAAAAAGCTACCAATGCGAGAAGTATTCTAGTTTAATATTTTTGTATAACTAGCTCATTTCCTATGTATTTAGTTAAGCTTTCGTGAATACTTTGATTTCACTAATCTATATCCACACAATTGAGAATAAAATACAAGCAAATCTTATTTACTTGGACGTGGTACGTTGATTGACTTCTTTTTAATCGATCACACATTGTGTTTTCTTGTTACGCATGCATAGTTTCATTCCGCCACTGTAATGTGTTTCTTGATTCTTATTGAGTCAATACGAGTCGTTTCTTGTCATTTAAAACTTGTGTTCCTTTCCTTCATGGTCAATAAAGGATTCCATGGATCGAAAGTTGTTATTTGGATAGATTCAATGGAATTTGAGGCAAGATTGTTCGAAGTTGGTTGTGGAGTGTTCTTGATGAGTTTTGGGTAGGATGGATTGATTTCAAGAGTCATTCGTGTGGTTTCGTGTTTGGTTTTAGTTTTGATTCAAACAATAGATGCTATGGTCCATTTGTGATTAATTAGTGCGATTCCATGATTATTATAATCAAATGTGATTAGATTGGATCTGGAGTGTGTTGAGATGGTTAGATAATCAAAACTCCATAGCATTGAAGGCTGTCACGAAAAGCAAAAAGCTACCAATGCGAGAAGTATTCTAGTTTAATATTTTTGTATAACTAGCTCATTTCCTATGTATTTAGTTAAGATTTCGTGAATACTTTGATTTCACTAATCTATATCCACACAATTTGGAATAAAATACAAGCAAATCTTATTTACTTGGACGTGGTACGTTGATTGACTTCTTTTTAATCGATCACACATTGTGTTTTCTTGTTACGCATGCATAGTTTCATTCCGCCACTGTAATGTGTTTCTTGATTCTTATTGAGTCAATACGAGTCGTTTCTTGTCATTTAAAACTTGTGTTCCTTTCCTTCATGGTCAATAAAGGATTCCATGGATCGAAAGTTGTTATTTGGATAGATTCAATGGAATTTTGAGGCAAGATTGTTCGAAGTTGGTTGTGGAGTGTTCT
This sequence comes from Flaveria robusta, assembly GCA_025506415.1. Classification (NCBI taxonomy): domain Eukaryota; kingdom Viridiplantae; phylum Streptophyta; class Magnoliopsida; order Asterales; family Asteraceae; genus Flaveria; species Flaveria robusta. The sequence goes on from JACCIZ010000157.1 coordinate 86,725, forward strand.
TGATTAGTTTTGGGTAGGATGGATTGATTTAAAGAGTCATTCGTGTGGTTTCGTGTTCGGTTTTAGTTTTGATTCAAACAATAGATGCTATGGTCCATTTGTGATTAATTAGTGCGATTCCAATGATTATTATAATCAAATGTGATTAGATTGGATCTGGAGTGTGTTGAGATGGTTAGATAATCAAAACTCCACAACATTGAAGGCTGTCACGAAAAGCAAAAAGCTACCAATGCGAGAAGTATTCTAGTTTAATATTTTTGTATAACTAGCTCATTTCCTATGTATTTAGTTAAGATTTCGTGAATACTTTGATTTCACTAATCTATATCCACACAATTTGGAATAAAATACAAGCAAATCTTATTTACTTGGACGTGGTACGTTGATTGACTTCTTTTTAATCGATCACACATTGTGTTTTCTTGTTACGCATGCATAGTTTCATTCCGCCACTGTAATGTGTTTCTTGATTCTTATTGAGTCAATACGAGTCGTTTCTTGTCATTTAAAACTTGTGTTCCTTTCCTTCATGGTCAATAAAGGATTCCATGGATCGAAAGTTGTTATTTGGATAGATTCAATGGAATTTTGAGGCAAGATTGTTCGAAGTTGGTTGTGGAGTGTTCTTGATGAGTTTTGGGTAGGATGGATTGATTTCAAGAGTCATTCGTGTGGTTTCGTGTTCGGTTTTAGTTTTGATTCAAACAATAGATGCTATGGTCCATTCGTGATAAATTAGTGCGATTCCAATGATTATTATAATCAAATGTGATTAGATTGGATCTGGAGTGTGTTGAGATGGTTAGATAATCAAAACTCCACAACATTGAAGGCTGTCACGAAAAGCAAAAAGCTACCAATGCGAGAAGTATTCTAGTTTAATATTTTTGTATAACTAGCTCATTTCCTATGTATTTAGTTAAGATTTCGTGAATACTTTGATTTCACTAATCTATATCCACACAATTGAGAATAAAATACAAGCAAATCTTATTTACTTGGACGTGGTACGTTGATTGACTTCTTTTTAATCGATCACACATTGTGTTTTCTTGTTACGCATGCATAGTTTCATTCCGCCACTGTAATGTGTTTCTTGATTCTTATTGAGTCAATACGAGTCGTTTCTTGTCATTTAAAACTTGTGTTCCTTTCCTTCATGGTCAATAAAGGATTCCATGGATCGAAAGTTGTTATTTGGATAGATTCAATGGAATTTTGAGGCAAGATTGTTCGAAGTTGGTTGTGGAGTGTTCTTGATGAGTTTTGGGTAGGATGGATTGATTTCAAGAGTCATTCGTGTGGTTTCGTGTTCGGTTTTAGTTTTGATTCAAACAATAGATGCTATGGTCCATTTGTGATTAATTAGTGCGATTCCAATGATTATTATAATCAAATGTGATTAGATTGGATCTGGAGTGTGTTGAGATGGTTAGATAATCAAAACTCCACATTGAAGGCTGTCACGAAAAGCAAAAAGCTACCAATGCGAGAAGTATTCTAGTTTAATATTTTTGTATAACTAGCTCATTTCCTATGTATTTAGTTAAGATTTCGTGAATACTTTGATTTCACTAATCTATATCCACACAATTTGGAATAAAATACAAGCAAATCTTATTTACTTGGACGTGGTACGTTGATTGACTTCTTTTTAATCGATCACACATTGTGTTTTCTTGTTACGCATGCATAGTTTCATTCCGCCACTGTAATGTGTTTCTTGATTCTTATTGAGTCAATACGAGTCGTTTCTTGTCATTTAAAACTTGTGTTCCTTTCCTTCATGGTCAATAAAGGATTCCATGGATCGAAAGTTGTTATTTGGATAGATTCAATGGAATTTGAGGCAAGATTGTTCGAAGTTGGTTGTGGAGTGTTCTTGATGAGTTTTGGGTAGGATGGATTGATTTCAAGAGTCATTCGTGTGGTTTCGTGTTCGGTTTTAGTTTTGATTCAAACAATAGATGCTATGGTCCATTTGTGATAATTAGTGCGATTCCAATGATTATTATAATCAAATGTGATTAGATTGGATCTGGAGTGTGTTGAGATGGTTAGATAATCAAAACTCCACAACATTGAAGGCTGTCACGAAAAGCAAAAAGCTACCAATGCGAGAAGTATTCTAGTTTAATATTTTTGTATAACTAGCTCATTTCCTATGTATTTAGTTAAGATTTCGTGAATACTTTGATTTCACTAATCTATATCCACACAATTTGGAATAAAATACAAGCAAATCTTATTTACTTGGACGTGGTACGTTGATTGACTTCTTTTTAATCGATCACACATTGTGTTTTCTTGTTACGCATGCATAGTTTCATTCCGCCACTGTAATGTGTTTCTTGATTCTTATTGAGTCAATACGAGTCGTTTCTTGTCATTTAAAACTTGTGTTCCTTTCCTTCATGGTCAATAAAGGATTCCATGGATCGAAAGTTGTTATTTGGATAGATTCAATGGAATTTTGAGGCAAGATTGTTCGAAGTTGGTTGTGGAGTGTTCTTGATGAGTTTTGGGTAGGATGGATTGATTTCAAGAGTCATTCGTGTGGTTTCGTGTTCGGTTTTAGTTTTGATTCAAACAATAGATGCTATGGTCCATTCGTGATAAATTAGTGCGATTCCAATGATTATTATAATCAAATGTGATTAGATTGGATCTGGAGTGTGTTGAGATGGTTAGATAATCAAAACTCCACAACATTGAAGGCTGTCACGAAAAGCAAAAAGCTACCAATGCGAGAAGTATTCTAGTTTAATATTTTTGTATAACTAGCTCATTTCCTATGTATTTAGTTAAGATTTCGTGAATACTTTGATTTCACTAATCTATATCCACACAATTGGAATAAAATACAAGCAAATCTTATTTACTTGGACGTGGTACGTTGATTGACTTCTTTTTAATCGATCACACATTGTGTTTTCTTGTTACGCATGCATAGTTTCATTCCGCCACTGTAATGTGTTTCTTGATTCTTATTGAGTCAATACGAGTCGTTTCTTGTCATTTAAAACTTGTGTTCCTTTCCTTCATGGTCAATAAAGGATTCCATGGATCGAAAGTTGTTATTTGGATAGATTCAATGGAATTTTGAGGCAAGATTGTTCGAAGTTGGTTGTGGAGTGTTCTTGATGAGTTTTGGGTAGGATGGATTGATTTCAAGAGTCATTCGTGTGGTTTCGTGTTCGGTTTTAGTTTTGATTCAAACAATAGATGCTATGGTCCATTCGTGATAAATTAGTGCGATTCCAATGATTATTATAATCAAATGTGATTAGATTGGATCTGGAGTGTGTTGAGATGGTTAGATAATCAAAACTCCACAACATTGAAGGCTGTCACGAAAAGCAAAAAGCTACCAATGCGAGAAGTATTCTAGTTTAATATTTTTGTATAACTAGCTCATTTCCTATGTATTTAGTTAAGATTTCGTGAATACTTTGATTTCACTAATCTATATCCACACAATTTGGAATAAAATACAAGCAAATCTTATTTACTTGGACGTGGTACGTTGATTGACTTCTTTTTAATCGATCACACATTGTGTTTTCTTGTTACGCATGCATAGTTTCATTCCGCCACTGTAATGTGTTTCTTGATTCTTATTGAGTCAATACGAGTCGTTTCTTGTCATTTAAAACTTGTGTTCCTTTCCTTCATGGTCAATAAAGGATTCCATGGATCGAAAGTTGTTATTTGGATAGATTCAATGGAATTTTGAGGCAAGATTGTTCGAAGTTGGTTGTGGAGTGTTCTTGATGAGTTTTGGGTAGGATGGATTGATTTCAAGAGTCATTCGTGTGGTTTCGTGTTCGGTTTTAGTTTTGATTCAAACAATAGATGCTATGGTCCATTCGTGATAAATTAGTGCGATTCCAATGATTATTATAATCAAATGTGATTAGATTGGATCTGGAGTGTGTTGAGATGGTTAGATAATCAAAACTCCACAACATTGAAGGCTGTCACGAAAAGCAAAAAGCTACCAATGCGAGAAGTATTCTAGTTTAATATTTTTGTATAACTAGCTCATTTCCTATGTATTTAGTTAAGATTTCGTGAATACTTTGATTTCACTAATCTATATCCACACAATTGGAATAAAATACAAGCAAATCTTATTTACTTGGACGTGGTACGTTGATTGACTTCTTTTTAATCGATCACACATTGTGTTTTCTTGTTACGCATGCATAGTTTCATTCCGCCACTGTAATGTGTTTCTTGATTCTTATTGAGTCAATACGAGTCGTTTCTTGTCATTTAAAACTTGTGTTCCTTTCCTTCATGGTCAATAAAGGATTCCATGGATCGAAAGTTGTTATTTGGATAGATTCAATGGAATTTTGAGGCAAGATTGTTCGAAGTTGGTTGTGGAGTGTTCTTGATGAGTTTTGGGTAGGATGGATTGATTTCAAGAGTCATTCGTGTGGTTTCGTGTTCGGTTTTAGTTTTGATTCAAACAATAGATGCTATGGTCCATTCGTGATAAATTAGTGCGATTCCAATGATTATTATAATCAAATGTGATTAGATTGGATCTGGAGTGTGTTGAGATGGTTAGATAATCAAAACTCCACAACATTGAAGGCTGTCACGAAAAGCAAAAAGCTACCAATGCGAGAAGTATTCTAGTTTAATATTTTTGTATAACTAGCTCATTTCCTATGTATTTAGTTAAGATTTCGTGAATACTTTGATTTCACTAATCTATATCCACACAATTGGAATAAAATACAAGCAAATCTTATTTACTTGGACGTGGTACGTTGATTGACTTCTTTTTAATCGATCACACATTGTGTTTTCTTGTTACGCATGCATAGTTTCATTCCGCCACTGTAATGTGTTTCTTGATTCTTATTGAGTCAATACGAGTCGTTTCTTGTCATTTAAAACTTGTGTTCCTTTCCTTCATGGTCAATAAAGGATTCCATGGATCGAAAGTTGTTATTTGGATAGATTCAATGGAATTTTGAGGCAAGATTGTTCGAAGTTGGTTGTGGAGTGTTCTTGATGAGTTTTGGGTAGGATGGATTGATTTCAAGAGTCATTCGTGTGGTTTCGTGTTCGGTTTTAGTTTTGATTCAAACAATAGATGCTATGGTCCATTCGTGATAAATTAGTGCGATTCCAATGATTATTATAATCAAATGTGATTAGATTGGATCTGGAGTGTGTTGAGATGGTTAGATAATCAAAACTCCACAACATTGAAGGCTGTCACGAAAAGCAAAAAGCTACCAATGCGAGAAGTATTCTAGTTTAATATTTTTGTATAACTAGCTCATTTCCTATGTATTTAGTTAAGATTTCGTGAATACTTTGATTTCACTAATCTATATCCACACAATTTGGAATAAAATACAAGCAAATCTTATTTACTTGGACGTGGTACGTTGATTGACTTCTTTTTAATCGATCACACATTGTGTTTTCTTGTTACGCATGCATAGTTTCATTCCGCCACTGTAATGTGTTTCTTGATTCTTATTGAGTCAATACGAGTCGTTTCTTGTCATTTAAAACTTGTGTTCCTTTCCTTCATGGTCAATAAAGGATTCCATGGATCGAAAGTTGTTATTTGGATAGATTCAATGGAATTTTGAGGCAAGATTGTTCGAAGTTGGTTGTGGAGTGTTCTTGATGAGTTTTGGGTAGGATGGATTGATTTCAAGAGTCATTCGTGTGGTTTCGTGTTCGGTTTTAGTTTTGATTCAAACAATAGATGCTATGGTCCATTCGTGATAAATTAGTGCGATTCCAATGATTATTATAATCAAATGTGATTAGATTGGATCTGGAGTGTGTTGAGATGGTTAGATAATCAAAACTCCACAACATTGAAGGCTGTCACGAAAAGCAAAAAGCTACCAATGCGAGAAGTATTCTAGTTTAATATTTTTGTATAACTAGCTCATTTCCTATGTATTTAGTTAAGATTTCGTGAATACTTTGATTTCACTAATCTATATCCACACAATTGAAATAAAATACAAGCAAATCTTATTTACTTGGACGTGGTACGTTGATTGACTTCTTTTTAATCGATCACACATTGTGTTTTCTTGTTACGCATGCATAGTTTCATTCCGCCACTGTAATGTGTTTCTTGATTCTTATTGAGTCAATACGAGTCGTTTCTTGTCATTTAAAACTTGTGTTCCTTTCCTTCATGGTCAATAAAGGATTCCATGGATCGAAAGTTGTTATTTGGATAGATTCAATGGAATTTTGAGGCAAGATTGTTCGAAGTTGGTTGTGGAGTGTTCTTGATGAGTTTTGGGTAGGATGGATTGATTTCAAGAGTCATTCGTGTGGTTTCGTGTTCGGTTTTAGTTTTGATTCAAACAATAGATGCTATGGTCCATTCGTGATAAATTAGTGCGATTCCAATGATTATTATAATCAAATGTGATTAGATTGGATCTGGAGTGTGTTGAGATGGTTAGATAATCAAAACTCCACAACATTGAAGGCTGTCACGAAAAGCAAAAAGCTACCAATGCGAGAAGTATTCTAGTTTAATATTTTTGTATAACTAGCTCATTTCCTATGTATTTAGTTAAGCTTTCGTGAATACTTTGATTTCACTAATCTATATCCACACAATTGAATAAAATACAAGCAAATCTTATTTACTTGGACGTGGTACGTTGATTGACTTCTTTTTAATCGATCACACATTGTGTTTTCTTGTTACGCATGCATAGTTTCATTCCGCCACTGTAATGTGTTTCTTGATTCTTATTGAGTCAATACGAGTCGTTTCTTGTCATTTAAAACTTGTGTTCCTTTCCTTCATGGTCAATAAAGGATTCCATGGATCGAAAGTTGTTATTTGGATAGATTCAATGGAATTTTGAGGCAAGATTGTTCGAAGTTGGTTGTGGAGTGTTCTTGATGAGTTTTGGGTAGGATGGATTGATTTCAAGAGTCATTCGTGTGGTTTCGTGTTCGGTTTTAGTTTTGATTCAAACAATAGATGCTATGGTCCATTCGTGATAAATTAGTGCGATTCCAATGATTATTATAATCAAATGTGATTAGATTGGATCTGGAGTGTGTTGAGATGGTTAGATAATCAAAACTCCACAACATTGAAGGCTGTCACGAAAAGCAAAAAGCTACCAATGCGAGAAGTATTCTAGTTTAATATTTTTGTATAACTAGCTCATTTCCTATGTATTTAGTTAAGATTTCGTGAATACTTTGATTTCACTAATCTATATCCACACAATTGAGATAAAATACAAGCAAATCTTATTTACTTGGACGTGGTACGTTGATTGACTTCTTTTTAATCGATCACACATTGTGTTTTCTTGTTACGCATGCATAGTTTCATTCCGCCACTGTAATGTGTTTCTTGATTCTTATTGAGTCAATACGAGTCGTTTCTTGTCATTTAAAACTTGTGTTCCTTTCCTTCATGGTCAATAAAGGATTCCATGGATCGAAAGTTGTTATTTGGATAGATTCAATGGAATTTTGAGGCAAGATTGTTCGAAGTTGGTTGTGGAGTGTTCTTGATGAGTTTTGGGTAGGATGGATTGATTTCAAGAGTCATTCGTGTGGTTTCGTGTTCGGTTTTAGTTTTGATTCAAACAATAGATGCTATGGTCCATTCGTGATAAATTAGTGCGATTCCAATGATTATTATAATCAAATGTGATTAGATTGGATCTGGAGTGTGTTGAGATGGTTAGATAATCAAAACTCCACAACATTGAAGGCTGTCACGAAAAGCAAAAAGCTACCAATGCGAGAAGTATTCTAGTTTAATATTTTTGTATAACTAGCTCATTTCCTATGTATTTAGTTAAGCTTTCGTGAATACTTTGATTTCACTAATCTATATCCACACAATTGAGAATAAAATACAAGCAAATCTTATTTACTTGGACGTGGTACGTTGATTGACTTCTTTTTAATCGATCACACATTGTGTTTTCTTGTTACGCATGCATAGTTTCATTCCGCCACTGTAATGTGTTTCTTGATTCTTATTGAGTCAATACGAGTCGTTTCTTGTCATTTAAAACTTGTGTTCCTTTCCTTCATGGTCAATAAAGGATTCCATGGATCGAAAGTTGTTATTTGGATAGATTCAATGGAATTTTGAGGCAAGATTGTTCGAAGTTGGTTGTGGAGTGTTCTTGATGAGTTTTGGGTAGGATGGATTGATTTCAAGAGTCATTCGTGTGGTTTCGTGTTCGGTTTTAGTTTTGATTCAAACAATAGATGCTATGGTCCATTCGTGATAAATTAGTGCGATTCCAATGATTATTATAATCAAATGTGATTAGATTGGATCTGGAGTGTGTTGAGATGGTTAGATAATCAAAACTCCACAACATTGAAGGCTGTCACGAAAAGCAAAAAGCTACCAATGCGAGAAGTATTCTAGTTTAATATTTTTGTATAACTAGCTCATTTCCTATGTATTTAGTTAAGATTTCGTGAATACTTTGATTTCACTAATCTATATCCACACAATTGGAATAAAATACAAGCAAATCTTATTTACTTGGACGTGGTACGTTGATTGACTTCTTTTTAATCGATCACACATTGTGTTTTCTTGTTACGCATGCATAGTTTCATTCCGCCACTGTAATGTGTTTCTTGATTCTTATTGAGTCAATACGAGTCGTTTCTTGTCATTTAAAACTTGTGTTCCTTTCCTTCATGGTCAATAAAGGATTCCATGGATCGAAAGTTGTTATTTGGATAGATTCAATGGAATTTTGAGGCAAGATTGTTCGAAGTTGGTTGTGGAGTGTTCTTGATGAGTTTTGGGTAGGATGGATTGATTTCAAGAGTCATTCGTGTGGTTTCGTGTTCGGTTTTAGTTTTGATTCAAACAATAGATGCTATGGTCCATTCGTGATAAATTAGTGCGATTCCAATGATTATTATAATCAAATGTGATTAGATTGGATCTGGAGTGTGTTGAGATGGTTAGATAATCAAAACTCCACAACATTGAAGGCTGTCACGAAAAGCAAAAAGCTACCAATGCGAGAAGTATTCTAGTTTAATATTTTTGTATAACTAGCTCATTTCCTATGTATTTAGTTAAGCTTTCGTGAATACTTTGATTTCACTAATCTATATCCACACAATTGGAATAAAATACAAGCAAATCTTATTTACTTGGACGTGGTACGTTGATTGACTTCTTTTTAATCGATCACACATTGTGTTTTCTTGTTACGCATGCATAGTTTCATTCCGCCACTGTAATGTGTTTCTTGATTCTTATTGAGTCAATACGAGTCGTTTCTTGTCATTTAAAACTTGTGTTCCTTTCCTTCATGGTCAATAAAGGATTCCATGGATCGAAAGTTGTTATTTGGATAGATTCAATGGAATTTTGAGGCAAGATTGTTCGAAGTTGGTTGTGGAGTGTTCTTGATGAGTTTTGGGTAGGATGGATTGATTTCAAGAGTCATTCGTGTGGTTTCGTGTTCGGTTTTAGTTTTGATTCAAACAATAGATGCTATGGTCCATTCGTGATAAATTAGTGCGATTCCAATGATTATTATAATCAAATGTGATTAGATTGGATCTGGAGTGTGTTGAGATGGTTAGATAATCAAAACTCCACAACATTGAAGGCTGTCACGAAAAGCAAAAAGCTACCAATGCGAGAAGTATTCTAGTTTAATATTTTTGTATAACTAGCTCATTTCCTATGTATTTAGTTAAGATTTCGTGAATACTTTGATTTCACTAATCTATATCCACACAATTGGAATAAAATACAAGCAAATCTTATTTACTTGGACGTGGTACGTTGATTGACTTCTTTTTAATCGATCACACATTGTGTTTTCTTGTTACGCATGCATAGTTTCATTCCGCCACTGTAATGTGTTTCTTGATTCTTATTGAGTCAATACGAGTCGTTTCTTGTCATTTAAAACTTGTGTTCCTTTCCTTCATGGTCAATAAAGGATTCCATGGATCGAAAGTTGTTATTTGGATAGATTCAATGGAATTTTGAGGCAAGATTGTTCGAAGTTGGTTGTGGAGTGTTCTTGATGAGTTTTGGGTAGGATGGATTGATTTCAAGAGTCATTCGTGTGGTTTCGTGTTCGGTTTTAGTTTTGATTCAAACAATAGATGCTATGGTCCATTCGTGATAAATTAGTGCGATTCCAATGATTATTATAATCAAATGTGATTAGATTGGATCTGGAGTGTGTTGAGATGGTTAGATAATCAAAACTCCACAACATTGAAGGCTGTCACGAAAAGCAAAAAGCTACCAATGCGAGAAGTATTCTAGTTTAATATTTTTGTATAACTAGCTCATTTCCTATGTATTTAGTTAAGCTTTCGTGAATACTTTGATTTCACTAATCTATATCCACACAATTGAGAATAAAATACAAGCAAATCTTATTTACTTGGACGTGGTACGTTGATTGACTTCTTTTTAATCGATCACACATTGTGTTTTCTTGTTACGCATGCATAGTTTCATTCCGCCACTGTAATGTGTTTCTTGATTCTTATTGAGTCAATACGAGTCGTTTCTTGTCATTTAAAACTTGTGTTCCTTTCCTTCATGGTCAATAAAGGATTCCATGGATCGAAAGTTGTTATTTGGATAGATTCAATGGAATTTTGAGGCAAGATTGTTCGAAGTTGGTTGTGGAGTGTTCTTGATGAGTTTTGGGTAGGATGGATTGATTTCAAGAGTCATTCGTGTGGTTTCGTGTTCGGTTTTAGTTTTGATTCAAACAATAGATGCTATGGTCCATTCGTGATAAATTAGTGCGATTCCAATGATTATTATAATCAAATGTGATTAGATTGGATCTGGAGTGTGTTGAGATGGTTAGATAATCAAAACTCCACAACATTGAAGGCTGTCACGAAAAGCAAAAAGCTACCAATGCGAGAAGTATTCTAGTTTAATATTTTTGTATAACTAGCTCATTTCCTATGTATTTAGTTAAGATTTCGTGAATACTTTGATTTCACTAATCTATATCCACACAATTGGAATAAAATACAAGCAAATCTTATTTACTTGGACGTGGTACGTTGATTGACTTCTTTTTAATCGATCACACATTGTGTTTTCTTGTTACGCATGCATAGTTTCATTCCGCCACTGTAATGTGTTTCTTGATTCTTATTGAGTCAATACGAGTCGTTTCTTGTCATTTAAAACTTGTGTTCCTTTCCTTCATGGTCAATAAAGGATTCCATGGATCGAAAGTTGTTATTTGGATAGATTCAATGGAATTTTGAGGCAAGATTGTTCGAAGTTGGTTGTGGAGTGTTCTTGATGAGTTTTGGGTAGGATGGATTGATTTCAAGAGTCATTCGTGTGGTTTCGTGTTCGGTTTTAGTTTTGATTCAAACAATAGATGCTATGGTCCATTTGTGATAATTAGTGCGATTCCAATGATTATTATAATCAAATGTGATTAGATTGGATCTGGAGTGTGTTGAGATGGTTAGATAATCAAAACTCCACAACATTGAAGGCTGTCACGAAAAGCAAAAAGCTACCAATGCGAGAAGTATTCTAGTTTAATATTTTTGTATAACTAGCTCATTTCCTATGTATTTAGTTAAGATTTCGTGAATACTTTGATTTCACTAATCTATATCCACACAATTTGGAATAAAATACAAGCAAATCTTATTTACTTGGACGTGGTACGTTGATTGACTTCTTTTTAATCGATCACACATTGTGTTTTCTTGTTACGCATGCATAGTTTCATTCCGCCACTGTAATGTGTTTCTTGATTCTTATTGAGTCAATACGAGTCGTTTCTTGTCATTTAAAACTTGTGTTCCTTTCCTTCATGGTCAATAAAGGATTCCATGGATCGAAAGTTGTTATTTGGATAGATTCAATGGAATTTTGAGGCAAGATTGTTCGAAGTTGGTTGTGGAGTGTTCTTGATGAGTTTTGGGTAGGATGGATTGATTTCAAGAGTCATTCGTGTGGTTTCGTGTTCGGTTTTAGTTTTGATTCAAACAATAGATGCTATGGTCCATTCGTGATAAATTAGTGCGATTCCAATGATTATTATAATCAAATGTGATTAGATTGGATCTGGAGTGTGTTGAGATGGTTAGATAATCAAAACTCCACAACATTGAAGGCTGTCACGAAAAGCAAAAAGCTACCAATGCGAGAAGTATTCTAGTTTAATATTTTTGTATAACTAGCTCATTTCCTATGTATTTAGTTAAGATTTCGTGAATACTTTGATTTCACTAATCTATATCCACACAATTTGGAATAAAATACAAGCAAATCTTATTTACTTGGACGTGGTACGTTGATTGACTTCTTTTTAATCGATCACACATTGTGTTTTCTTGTTACGCATGCATAGTTTCATTCCGCCACTGTAATGTGTTTCTTGATTCTTATTGAGTCAATACGAGTCGTTTCTTGTCATTTAAAACTTGTGTTCCTTTCCTTCATGGTCAATAAAGGATTCCATGGATCGAAAGTTGTTATTTGGATAGATTCAATGGAATTTTGAGGCAAGATTGTTCGAAGTTGGTTGTGGAGTGTTCTTGATGAGTTTTGGGTAGGATGGATTGATTTCAAGAGTCATTCGTGTGGTTTCGTGTTCGGTTTTAGTTTTGATTCAAACAATAGATGCTATGGTCCATTCGTGATAAATTAGTGCGATTCCAATGATTATTATAATCAAATGTGATTAGATTGGATCTGGAGTGTGTTGAGATGGTTAGATAATCAAAACTCCACAACATTGAAGGCTGTCACGAAAAGCAAAAAGCTACCAATGCGAGAAGTATTCTAGTTTAATATTTTTGTATAACTAGCTCATTTCCTATGTATTTAGTTAAGATTTCGTGAATACTTTGATTTCACTAATCTATATCCACACAATTTGGAATAAAATACAAGCAAATCTTATTTACTTGGACGTGGTACGTTGATTGACTTCTTTTTAATCGATCACACATTGTGTTTTCTTGTTACGCATGCATAGTTTCATTCCGCCACTGTAATGTGTTTCTTGATTCTTATTGAGTCAATACGAGTCGTTTCTTGTCATTTAAAACTTGTGTTCCTTTCCTTCATGGTCAATAAAGGATTCCATGGATCGAAAGTTGTTATTTGGATAGATTCAATGGAATTTTGAGGCAAGATTGTTCGAAGTTGGTTGTGGAGTGTTCTTGATGAGTTTTGGGTAGGATGGATTGATTTCAAGAGTCATTCGTGTGGTTTCGTGTTCGGTTTTAGTTTTGATTCAAACAATAGATGCTATGGTCCATTCGTGATAAATTAGTGCGATTCCAATGATTATTATAATCAAATGTGATTAGATTGGATCTGGAGTGTGTTGAGATGGTTAGATAATCAAAACTCCACAACATTGAAGGCTGTCACGAAAAGCAAAAAGCTACCAATGCGAGAAGTATTCTAGTTTAATATTTTTGTATAACTAGCTCATTTCCTATGTATTTAGTTAAGATTTCGTGAATACTTTGATTTCACTAATCTATATCCACACAATTGGAATAAAATACAAGCAAATCTTATTTACTTGGACGTGGTACGTTGATTGACTTCTTTTTAATCGATCACACATTGTGTTTTCTTGTTACGCATGCATAGTTTCATTCCGCCACTGTAATGTGTTTCTTGATTCTTATTGAGTCAATACGAGTCGTTTCTTGTCATTTAAAACTTGTGTTCCTTTCCTTCATGGTCAATAAAGGATTCCATGGATCGAAAGTTGTTATTTGGATAGATTCAATGGAATTTTGAGGCAAGATTGTTCGAAGTTGGTTGTGGAGTGTTCTTGATGAGTTTTGGGTAGGATGGATTGATTTCAAGAGTCATTCGTGTGGTTTCGTGTTCGGTTTTAGTTTTGATTCAAACAATAGATGCTATGGTCCATTCGTGATAAATTAGTGCGATTCCAATGATTATTATAATCAAATGTGATTAGATTGGATCTGGAGTGTGTTGAGATGGTTAGATAATCAAAACTCCACAACATTGAAGGCTGTCACGAAAAGCAAAAAGCTACCAATGCGAGAAGTATTCTAGTTTAATATTTTTGTATAACTAGCTCATTTCCTATGTATTTAGTTAAGATTTCGTGAATACTTTGATTTCACTAATCTATATCCACACAATTGGAATAAAATACAAGCAAATCTTATTTACTTGGACGTGGTACGTTGATTGACTTCTTTTTAATCGATCACACATTGTGTTTTCTTGTTACGCATGCATAGTTTCATTCCGCCACTGTAATGTGTTTCTTGATTCTTATTGAGTCAATACGAGTCGTTTCTTGTCATTTAAAACTTGTGTTCCTTTCCTTCATGGTCAATAAAGGATTCCATGGATCGAAAGTTGTTATTTGGATAGATTCAATGGAATTTTGAGGCAAGATTGTTCGAAGTTGGTTGTGGAGTGTTCTTGATGAGTTTTGGGTAGGATGGATTGATTTCAAGAGTCATTCGTGTGGTTTCGTGTTCGGTTTTAGTTTTGATTCAAACAATAGATGCTATGGTCCATTCGTGATAAATTAGTGCGATTCCAATGATTATTATAATCAAATGTGATTAGATTGGATCTGGAGTGTGTTGAGATGGTTAGATAATCAAAACTCCACAACATTGAAGGCTGTCACGAAAAGCAAAAAGCTACCAATGCGAGAAGTATTCTAGTTTAATATTTTTGTATAACTAGCTCATTTCCTATGTATTTAGTTAAGCTTTCGTGAATACTTTGATTTCACTAATCTATATCCACACAATTGAGAATAAAATACAAGCAAATCTTATTTACTTGGACGTGGTACGTTGATTGACTTCTTTTTAATCGATCACACATTGTGTTTTCTTGTTACGCATGCATAGTTTCATTCCGCCACTGTAATGTGTTTCTTGATTCTTATTGAGTCAATACGAGTCGTTTCTTGTCATTTAAAACTTGTGTTCCTTTCCTTCATGGTCAATAAAGGATTCCATGGATCGAAAGTTGTTATTTGGATAGATTCAATGGAATTTTGAGGCAAGATTGTTCGAAGTTGGTTGTGGAGTGTTCTTGATGAGTTTTGGGTAGGATGGATTGATTTCAAGAGTCATTCGTGTGGTTTCGTGTTCGGTTTTAGTTTTGATTCAAACAATAGATGCTATGGTCCATTCGTGATAAATTAGTGCGATTCCAATGATTATTATAATCAAATGTGATTAGATTGGATCTGGAGTGTGTTGAGATGGTTAGATAATCAAAACTCCACAACATTGAAGGCTGTCACGAAAAGCAAAAAGCTACCAATGCGAGAAGTATTCTAGTTTAATATTTTTGTATAACTAGCTCATTTCCTATGTATTTAGTTAAGATTTCGTGAATACTTTGATTTCACTAATCTATATCCACACAATTGAGAATAAAATACAAGCAAATCTTATTTACTTGGACGTGGTACGTTGATTGACTTCTTTTTAATCGATCACACATTGTGTTTTCTTGTTACGCATGCATAGTTTCATTCCGCCACTGTAATGTGTTTCTTGATTCTTATTGAGTCAATACGAGTCGTTTCTTGTCATTTAAAACTTGTGTTCCTTTCCTTCATGGTCAATAAAGGATTCCATGGATCGAAAGTTGTTATTTGGATAGATTCAATGGAATTTTGAGGCAAGATTGTTCGAAGTTGGTTGTGGAGTGTTCTTGATGAGTTTTGGGTAGGATGGATTGATTTCAAGAGTCATTCGTGTGGTTTCGTGTTCGGTTTTAGTTTTGATTCAAACAATAGATGCTATGGTCCATTTGTGATTAATTAGTGCGATTCCAATGATTATTATAATCAAATGTGATTAGATTGGATCTGGAGTGTGTTGAGATGGTTAGATAATCAAAACTCCATAGCATTGAAGGCTGTCACGAAAAGCAAAAAGCTACCAATGCGAGAAGTATTCTAGTTTAATATTTTTGTATAACTAGCTCATTTCCTATGTATTTAGTTAAGATTTCGTGAATACTTTGATTTCACTAATCTATATCCACACAATTTGGAATAAAATACAAGCAAATCTTATTTACTTGGACGTGGTACGTTGATTGACTTCTTTTTAATCGATCACACATTGTGTTTTCTTGTTACGCATGCATAGTTTCATTCCGCCACTGTAATGTGTTTCTTGATTCTTATTGAGTCAATACGAGTCGTTTCTTGTCATTTAAAACTTGTGTTCCTTTCCTTCATGGTCAATAAAGGATTCCATGGATCGAAAGTTGTTATTTGGATAGATTCAATGGAATTTTGAGGCAAGATTGTTCGAAGTTGGTTGTGGAGTGTTCTTGATGAGTTTTGGGTAGGATGGATTGATTTCAAGAGTCATTCGTGTGGTTTCGTGTTCGGTTTTAGTTTTGATTCAAACAATAGATGCTATGGTCCATTCGTGATAAATTAGTGCGATTCCAATGATTATTATAATCAAATGTGATTAGATTGGATCTGGAGTGTGTTGAGATGGTTAGATAATCAAAACTCCACAACATTGAAGGCTGTCACGAAAAGCAAAAAGCTACCAATGCGAGAAGTATTCTAGTTTAATATTTTTGTATAACTAGCTCATTTCCTATGTATTTAGTTAAGATTTCGTGAATACTTTGATTTCACTAATCTATATCCACACAATTTGGAATAAAATACAAGCAAATCTTATTTACTTGGACGTGGTACGTTGATTGACTTCTTTTTAATCGATCACACATTGTGTTTTCTTGTTACGCATGCATAGTTTCATTCCGCCACTGTAATGTGTTTCTTGATTCTTATTGAGTCAATACGAGTCGTTTCTTGTCATTTAAAACTTGTGTTCCTTTCCTTCATGGTCAATAAAGGATTCCATGGATCGAAAGTTGTTATTTGGATAGATTCAATGGAATTTTGAGGCAAGATTGTTCGAAGTTGGTTGTGGAGTGTTCTTGATGAGTTTTGGGTAGGATGGATTGATTTCAAGAGTCATTCGTGTGGTTTCGTGTTCGGTTTTAGTTTTGATTCAAACAATAGATGCTATGGTCCATTCGTGATAAATTAGTGCGATTCCAATGATTATTATAATCAAATGTGATTAGATTGGATCTGGAGTGTGTTGAGATGGTTAGATAATCAAAACTCCACAACATTGAAGGCTGTCACGAAAAGCAAAAAGCTACCAATGCGAGAAGTATTCTAGTTTAATATTTTTGTATAACTAGCTCATTTCCTATGTATTTAGTTAAGATTTCGTGAATACTTTGATTTCACTAATCTATATCCACACAATTTGGAATAAAATACAAGCAAATCTTATTTACTTGGACGTGGTACGTTGATTGACTTCTTTTTAATCGATCACACATTGTGTTTTCTTGTTACGCATGCATAGTTTCATTCCGCCACTGTAATGTGTTTCTTGATTCTTATTGAGTCAATACGAGTCGTTTCTTGTCATTTAAAACTTGTGTTCCTTTCCTTCATGGTCAATAAAGGATTCCATGGATCGAAAGTTGTTATTTGGATAGATTCAATGGAATTTTGAGGCAAGATTGTTCGAAGTTGGTTGTGGAGTGTTCTTGATGAGTTTTGGGTAGGATGGATTGATTTCAAGAGTCATTCGTGTGGTTTCGTGTTCGGTTTTAGTTTTGATTCAAACAATAGATGCTATGGTCCATTCGTGATAAATTAGTGCGATTCCAATGATTATTATAATCAAATGTGATTAGATTGGATCTGGAGTGTGTTGAGATGGTTAGATAATCAAAACTCCACAACATTGAAGGCTGTCACGAAAAGCAAAAAGCTACCAATGCGAGAAGTATTCTAGTTTAATATTTTTGTATAACTAGCTCATTTCCTATGTATTTAGTTAAGATTTCGTGAATACTTTGATTTCACTAATCTATATCCACACAATTGAGAATAAAATACAAGCAAATCTTATTTACTTGGACGTGGTACGTTGATTGACTTCTTTTTAATCGATCACACATTGTGTTTTCTTGTTACGCATGCATAGTTTCATTCCGCCACTGTAATGTGTTTCTTGATTCTTATTGAGTCAATACGAGTCGTTTCTTGTCATTTAAAACTTGTGTTCCTTTCCTTCATGGTCAATAAAGGATTCCATGGATCGAAAGTTGTTATTTGGATAGATTCAATGGAATTTTGAGGCAAGATTGTTCGAAGTTGGTTGTGGAGTGTTCTTGATGAGTTTTGGGTAGGATGGATTGATTTCAAGAGTCATTCGTGTGGTTTCGTGTTCGGTTTTAGTTTTGATTCAAACAATAGATGCTATGGTCCATTCGTGATAAATTAGTGCGATTCCAATGATTATTATAATCAAATGTGATTAGATTGGATCTGGAGTGTGTTGAGATGGTTAGATAATCAAAACTCCACAACATTGAAGGCTGTCACGAAAAGCAAAAAGCTACCAATGCGAGAAGTATTCTAGTTTAATATTTTTGTATAACTAGCTCATTTCCTATGTATTTAGTTAAGATTTCGTGAATACTTTGATTTCACTAATCTATATCCACACAATTTGGAATAAAATACAAGCAAATCTTATTTACTTGGACGTGGTACGTTGATTGACTTCTTTTTAATCGATCACACATTGTGTTTTCTTGTTACGCATGCATAGTTTCATTCCGCCACTGTAATGTGTTTCTTGATTCTTATTGAGTCAATACGAGTCGTTTCTTGTCATTTAAAACTTGTGTTCCTTTCCTTCATGGTCAATAAAGGATTCCATGGATCGAAAGTTGTTATTTGGATAGATTCAATGGAATTTTGAGGCAAGATTGTTCGAAGTTGGTTGTGGAGTGTTCTTGATGAGTTTTGGGTAGGATGGATTGATTTCAAGAGTCATTCGTGTGGTTTCGTGTTCGGTTTTAGTTTTGATTCAAACAATAGATGCTATGGTCCATTCGTGATAAATTAGTGCGATTCCAATGATTATTATAATCAAATGTGATTAGATTGGATCTGGAGTGTGTTGAGATGGTTAGATAATCAAAACTCCACAACATTGAAGGCTGTCACGAAAAGCAAAAAGCTACCAATGCGAGAAGTATTCTAGTTTAATATTTTTGTATAACTAGCTCATTTCCTATGTATTTAGTTAAGATTTCGTGAATACTTTGATTTCACTAATCTATATCCACACAATTTGGAATAAAATACAAGCAAATCTTATTTACTTGGACGTGGTACGTTGATTGACTTCTTTTTAATCGATCACACATTGTGTTTTCTTGTTACGCATGCATAGTTTCATTCCGCCACTGTAATGTGTTTCTTGATTCTTATTGAGTCAATACGAGTCGTTTCTTGTCATTTAAAACTTGTGTTCCTTTCCTTCATGGTCAATAAAGGATTCCATGGATCGAAAGTTGTTATTTGGATAGATTCAATGGAATTTTGAGGCAAGATTGTTCGAAGTTGGTTGTGGAGTGTTCTTGATGAGTTTTGGGTAGGATGGATTGATTTCAAGAGTCATTCGTGTGGTTTCGTGTTCGGTTTTAGTTTTGATTCAAACAATAGATGCTATGGTCCATTCGTGATAAATTAGTGCGATTCCAATGATTATTATAATCAAATGTGATTAGATTGGATCTGGAGTGTGTTGAGATGGTTAGATAATCAAAACTCCACAACATTGAAGGCTGTCACGAAAAGCAAAAAGCTACCAATGCGAGAAGTATTCTAGTTTAATATTTTTGTATAACTAGCTCATTTCCTATGTATTTAGTTAAGATTTCGTGAATACTTTGATTTCACTAATCTATATCCACACAATTGAGAATAAAATACAAGCAAATCTTATTTACTTGGACGTGGTACGTTGATTGACTTCTTTTTAATCGATCACACATTGTGTTTTCTTGTTACGCATGCATAGTTTCATTCCGCCACTGTAATGTGTTTCTTGATTCTTATTGAGTCAATACGAGTCGTTTCTTGTCATTTAAAACTTGTGTTCCTTTCCTTCATGGTCAATAAAGGATTCCATGGATCGAAAGTTGTTATTTGGATAGATTCAATGGAATTTTGAGGCAAGATTGTTCGAAGTTGGTTGTGGAGTGTTCTTGATGAGTTTTGGGTAGGATGGATTGATTTCAAGAGTCATTCGTGTGGTTTCGTGTTCGGTTTTAGTTTTGATTCAAACAATAGATGCTATGGTCCATTCGTGATAAATTAGTGCGATTCCAATGATTATTATAATCAAATGTGATTAGATTGGATCTGGAGTGTGTTGAGATGGTTAGATAATCAAAACTCCACAACATTGAAGGCTGTCACGAAAAGCAAAAAGCTACCAATGCGAGAAGTATTCTAGTTTAATATTTTTGTATAACTAGCTCATTTCCTATGTATTTAGTTAAGATTTCGTGAATACTTTGATTTCACTAATCTATATCCACACAATTGAGAATAAAATACAAGCAAATCTTATTTACTTGGACGTGGTACGTTGATTGACTTCTTTTTAATCGATCACACATTGTGTTTTCTTGTTACGCATGCATAGTTTCATTCCGCCACTGTAATGTGTTTCTTGATTCTTATTGAGTCAATACGAGTCGTTTCTTGTCATTTAAAACTTGTGTTCCTTTCCTTCATGGTCAATAAAGGATTCCATGGATCGAAAGTTGTTATTTGGATAGATTCAATGGAATTTTGAGGCAAGATTGTTCGAAGTTGGTTGTGGAGTGTTCTTGATGAGTTTTGGGTAGGATGGATTGATTTCAAGAGTCATTCGTGTGGTTTCGTGTTCGGTTTTAGTTTTGATTCAAACAATAGATGCTATGGTCCATTCGTGATAAATTAGTGCGATTCCAATGATTATTATAATCAAATGTGATTAGATTGGATCTGGAGTGTGTTGAGATGGTTAGATAATCAAAACTCCACAACATTGAAGGCTGTCACGAAAAGCAAAAAGCTACCAATGCGAGAAGTATTCTAGTTTAATATTTTTGTATAACTAGCTCATTTCCTATGTATTTAGTTAAGATTTCGTGAATACTTTGATTTCACTAATCTATATCCACACAATTTGGAATAAAATACAAGCAAATCTTATTTACTTGGACGTGGTACGTTGATTGACTTCTTTTTAATCGATCACACATTGTGTTTTCTTGTTACGCATGCATAGTTTCATTCCGCCACTGTAATGTGTTTCTTGATTCTTATTGAGTCAATACGAGTCGTTTCTTGTCATTTAAAACTTGTGTTCCTTTCCTTCATGGTCAATAAAGGATTCCATGGATCGAAAGTTGTTATTTGGATAGATTCAATGGAATTTTGAGGCAAGATTGTTCGAAGTTGGTTGTGGAGTGTTCTTGATGAGTTTTGGGTAGGATGGATTGATTTCAAGAGTCATTCGTGTGGTTTCGTGTTCGGTTTTAGTTTTGATTCAAACAATAGATGCTATGGTCCATTCGTGATAAATTAGTGCGATTCCAATGATTATTATAATCAAATGTGATTAGATTGGATCTGGAGTGTGTTGAGATGGTTAGATAATCAAAACTCCACAACATTGAAGGCTGTCACGAAAAGCAAAAAGCTACCAATGCGAGAAGTATTCTAGTTTAATATTTTTGTATAACTAGCTCATTTCCTATGTATTTAGTTAAGATTTCGTGAATACTTTGATTTCACTAATCTATATCCACACAATTTGGAATAAAATACAAGCAAATCTTATTTACTTGGACGTGGTACGTTGATTGACTTCTTTTTAATCGATCACACATTGTGTTTTCTTGTTACGCATGCATAGTTTCATTCCGCCACTGTAATGTGTTTCTTGATTCTTATTGAGTCAATACGAGTCGTTTCTTGTCATTTAAAACTTGTGTTCCTTTCCTTCATGGTCAATAAAGGATTCCATGGATCGAAAGTTGTTATTTGGATAGATTCAATGGAATTTTGAGGCAAGATTGTTCGAAGTTGGTTGTGGAGTGTTCTTGATGAGTTTTGGGTAGGATGGATTGATTTCAAGAGTCATTCGTGTGGTTTCGTGTTCGGTTTTAGTTTTGATTCAAACAATAGATGCTATGGTCCATTCGTGATAATTAGTGCGATTCCAATGATTATTATAATCAAATGTGATTAGATTGGATCTGGAGTGTGTTGAGATGGTTAGATAATCAAAACTCCACAACATTGAAGGCTGTCACGAAAAGCAAAAAGCTACCAATGCGAGAAGTATTCTAGTTTAATATTTTTGTATAACTAGCTCATTTCCTATGTATTTAGTTAAGATTTCGTGAATACTTTGATTTCACTAATCTATATCCACACAATTGGAATAAAATACAAGCAAATCTTATTTACTTGGACGTGGTACGTTGATTGACTTCTTTTTAATCGATCACACATTGTGTTTTCTTGTTACGCATGCATAGTTTCATTCCGCCACTGTAATGTGTTTCTTGATTCTTATTGAGTCAATACGAGTCGTTTCTTGTCATTTAAAACTTGTGTTCCTTTCCTTCATGGTCAATAAAGGATTCCATGGATCGAAAGTTGTTATTTGGATAGATTCAATGGAATTTTGAGGCAAGATTGTTCGAAGTTGGTTGTGGAGTGTTCTTGATGAGTTTTGGGTAGGATGGATTGATTTCAAGAGTCATTCGTGTGGTTTCGTGTTCGGTTTTAGTTTTGATTCAAACAATAGATGCTATGGTCCATTCGTGATAAATTAGTGCGATTCCAATGATTATTATAATCAAATGTGATTAGATTGGATCTGGAGTGTGTTGAGATGGTTAGATAATCAAAACTCCACAACATTGAAGGCTGTCACGAAAAGCAAAAAGCTACCAATGCGAGAAGTATTCTAGTTTAATATTTTTGTATAACTAGCTCATTTCCTATGTATTTAGTTAAGATTTCGTGAATACTTTGATTTCACTAATCTATATCCACACAATTTGGAATAAAATACAAGCAAATCTTATTTACTTGGACGTGGTACGTTGATTGACTTCTTTTTAATCGATCACACATTGTGTTTTCTTGTTACGCATGCATAGTTTCATTCCGCCACTGTAATGTGTTTCTTGATTCTTATTGAGTCAATACGAGTCGTTTCTTGTCATTTAAAACTTGTGTTCCTTTCCTTCATGGTCAATAAAGGATTCCATGGATCGAAAGTTGTTATTTGGATAGATTCAATGGAATTTTGAGGCAAGATTGTTCGAAGTTGGTTGTGGAGTGTTCTTGATGAGTTTTGGGTAGGATGGATTGATTTCAAGAGTCATTCGTGTGGTTTCGTGTTCGGTTTTAGTTTTGATTCAAACAATAGATGCTATGGTCCATTCGTGATAAATTAGTGCGATTCCAATGATTATTATAATCAAATGTGATTAGATTGGATCTGGAGTGTGTTGAGATGGTTAGATAATCAAAACTCCACAACATTGAAGGCTGTCACGAAAAGCAAAAAGCTACCAATGCGAGAAGTATTCTAGTTTAATATTTTTGTATAACTAGCTCATTTCCTATGTATTTAGTTAAGATTTCGTGAATACTTTGATTTCACTAATCTATATCCACACAATTTGGAATAAAATACAAGCAAATCTTATTTACTTGGACGTGGTACGTTGATTGACTTCTTTTTAATCGATCACACATTGTGTTTTCTTGTTACGCATGCATAGTTTCATTCCGCCACTGTAATGTGTTTCTTGATTCTTATTGAGTCAATACGAGTCGTTTCTTGTCATTTAAAACTTGTGTTCCTTTCCTTCATGGTCAATAAAGGATTCCATGGATCGAAAGTTGTTATTTGGATAGATTCAATGGAATTTTGAGGCAAGATTGTTCGAAGTTGGTTGTGGAGTGTTCTTGATGAGTTTTGGGTAGGATGGATTGATTTCAAGAGTCATTCGTGTGGTTTCGTGTTCGGTTTTAGTTTTGATTCAAACAATAGATGCTATGGTCCATTCGTGATAAATTAGTGCGATTCCAATGATTATTATAATCAAATGTGATTAGATTGGATCTGGAGTGTGTTGAGATGGTTAGATAATCAAAACTCCACAACATTGAAGGCTGTCACGAAAAGCAAAAAGCTACCAATGCGAGAAGTATTCTAGTTTAATATTTTTGTATAACTAGCTCATTTCCTATGTATTTAGTTAAGATTTCGTGAATACTTTGATTTCACTAATCTATATCCACACAATTTGGAATAAAATACAAGCAAATCTTATTTACTTGGACGTGGTACGTTGATTGACTTCTTTTTAATCGATCACACATTGTGTTTTCTTGTTACGCATGCATAGTTTCATTCCGCCACTGTAATGTGTTTCTTGATTCTTATTGAGTCAATACGAGTCGTTTCTTGTCATTTAAAACTTGTGTTCCTTTCCTTCATGGTCAATAAAGGATTCCATGGATCGAAAGTTGTTATTTGGATAGATTCAATGGAATTTTGAGGCAAGATTGTTCGAAGTTGGTTGTGGAGTGTTCTTGATGAGTTTTGGGTAGGATGGATTGATTTCAAGAGTCATTCGTGTGGTTTCGTGTTCGGTTTTAGTTTTGATTCAAACAATAGATGCTATGGTCCATTCGTGATAAATTAGTGCGATTCCAATGATTATTATAATCAAATGTGATTAGATTGGATCTGGAGTGTGTTGAGATGGTTAGATAATCAAAACTCCACAACATTGAAGGCTGTCACGAAAAGCAAAAAGCTACCAATGCGAGAAGTATTCTAGTTTAATATTTTTGTATAACTAGCTCATTTCCTATGTATTTAGTTAAGATTTCGTGAATACTTTGATTTCACTAATCTATATCCACACAATTTGGAATAAAATACAAGCAAATCTTATTTACTTGGACGTGGTACGTTGATTGACTTCTTTTTAATCGATCACACATTGTGTTTTCTTGTTACGCATGCATAGTTTCATTCCGCCACTGTAATGTGTTTCTTGATTCTTATTGAGTCAATACGAGTCGTTTCTTGTCATTTAAAACTTGTGTTCCTTTCCTTCATGGTCAATAAAGGATTCCATGGATCGAAAGTTGTTATTTGGATAGATTCAATGGAATTTTGAGGCAAGATTGTTCGAAGTTGGTTGTGGAGTGTTCTTGATGAGTTTTGGGTAG
The DNA here is from genome assembly GCA_025506415.1 of Flaveria robusta. NCBI lineage: Eukaryota > Viridiplantae > Streptophyta > Magnoliopsida > Asterales > Asteraceae > Flaveria > Flaveria robusta. The sequence goes on from JACCIZ010000157.1 coordinate 111,921, forward strand.
GATGGATTGATTTCAAGAGTCATTCGTGTGGTTTCGTGTTCGGTTTTAGTTTTGATTCAAACAATAGATGCTATGGTCCATTCGTGATAAATTAGTGCGATTCCAATGATTATTATAATCAAATGTGATTAGATTGGATCTGGAGTGTGTTGAGATGGTTAGATAATCAAAACTCCACAACATTGAAGGCTGTCACGAAAAGCAAAAAGCTACCAATGCGAGAAGTATTCTAGTTTAATATTTTTGTATAACTAGCTCATTTCCTATGTATTTAGTTAAGATTTCGTGAATACTTTGATTTCACTAATCTATATCCACACAATTTGGAATAAAATACAAGCAAATCTTATTTACTTGGACGTGGTACGTTGATTGACTTCTTTTTAATCGATCACACATTGTGTTTTCTTGTTACGCATGCATAGTTTCATTCCGCCACTGTAATGTGTTTCTTGATTCTTATTGAGTCAATACGAGTCGTTTCTTGTCATTTAAAACTTGTGTTCCTTTCCTTCATGGTCAATAAAGGATTCCATGGATCGAAAGTTGTTATTTGGATAGATTCAATGGAATTTTGAGGCAAGATTGTTCGAAGTTGGTTGTGGAGTGTTCTTGATGAGTTTTGGGTAGGATGGATTGATTTCAAGAGTCATTCGTGTGGTTTCGTGTTCGGTTTTAGTTTTGATTCAAACAATAGATGCTATGGTCCATTCGTGATAAATTAGTGCGATTCCAATGATTATTATAATCAAATGTGATTAGATTGGATCTGGAGTGTGTTGAGATGGTTAGATAATCAAAACTCCACAACATTGAAGGCTGTCACGAAAAGCAAAAAGCTACCAATGCGAGAAGTATTCTAGTTTAATATTTTTGTATAACTAGCTCATTTCCTATGTATTTAGTTAAGATTTCGTGAATACTTTGATTTCACTAATCTATATCCACACAATTGAGAATAAAATACAAGCAAATCTTATTTACTTGGACGTGGTACGTTGATTGACTTCTTTTTAATCGATCACACATTGTGTTTTCTTGTTACGCATGCATAGTTTCATTCCGCCACTGTAATGTGTTTCTTGATTCTTATTGAGTCAATACGAGTCGTTTCTTGTCATTTAAAACTTGTGTTCCTTTCCTTCATGGTCAATAAAGGATTCCATGGATCGAAAGTTGTTATTTGGATAGATTCAATGGAATTTTGAGGCAAGATTGTTCGAAGTTGGTTGTGGAGTGTTCTTGATGAGTTTTGGGTAGGATGGATTGATTTCAAGAGTCATTCGTGTGGTTTCGTGTTCGGTTTTAGTTTTGATTCAAACAATAGATGCTATGGTCCATTCGTGATAAATTAGTGCGATTCCAATGATTATTATAATCAAATGTGATTAGATTGGATCTGGAGTGTGTTGAGATGGTTAGATAATCAAAACTCCACAACATTGAAGGCTGTCACGAAAAGCAAAAAGCTACCAATGCGAGAAGTATTCTAGTTTAATATTTTTGTATAACTAGCTCATTTCCTATGTATTTAGTTAAGATTTCGTGAATACTTTGATTTCACTAATCTATATCCACACAATTTGGAATAAAATACAAGCAAATCTTATTTACTTGGACGTGGTACGTTGATTGACTTCTTTTTAATCGATCACACATTGTGTTTTCTTGTTACGCATGCATAGTTTCATTCCGCCACTGTAATGTGTTTCTTGATTCTTATTGAGTCAATACGAGTCGTTTCTTGTCATTTAAAACTTGTGTTCCTTTCCTTCATGGTCAATAAAGGATTCCATGGATCGAAAGTTGTTATTTGGATAGATTCAATGGAATTTTGAGGCAAGATTGTTCGAAGTTGGTTGTGGAGTGTTCTTGATGAGTTTTGGGTAGGATGGATTGATTTCAAGAGTCATTCGTGTGGTTTCGTGTTCGGTTTTAGTTTTGATTCAAACAATAGATGCTATGGTCCATTCGTGATAAATTAGTGCGATTCCAATGATTATTATAATCAAATGTGATTAGATTGGATCTGGAGTGTGTTGAGATGGTTAGATAATCAAAACTCCACAACATTGAAGGCTGTCACGAAAAGCAAAAAGCTACCAATGCGAGAAGTATTCTAGTTTAATATTTTTGTATAACTAGCTCATTTCCTATGTATTTAGTTAAGATTTCGTGAATACTTTGATTTCACTAATCTATATCCACACAATTTGGAATAAAATACAAGCAAATCTTATTTACTTGGACGTGGTACGTTGATTGACTTCTTTTTAATCGATCACACATTGTGTTTTCTTGTTACGCATGCATAGTTTCATTCCGCCACTGTAATGTGTTTCTTGATTCTTATTGAGTCAATACGAGTCGTTTCTTGTCATTTAAAACTTGTGTTCCTTTCCTTCATGGTCAATAAAGGATTCCATGGATCGAAAGTTGTTATTTGGATAGATTCAATGGAATTTTGAGGCAAGATTGTTCGAAGTTGGTTGTGGAGTGTTCTTGATGAGTTTTGGGTAGGATGGATTGATTTCAAGAGTCATTCGTGTGGTTTCGTGTTCGGTTTTAGTTTTGATTCAAACAATAGATGCTATGGTCCATTCGTGATAAATTAGTGCGATTCCAATGATTATTATAATCAAATGTGATTAGATTGGATCTGGAGTGTGTTGAGATGGTTAGATAATCAAAACTCCACAACATTGAAGGCTGTCACGAAAAGCAAAAAGCTACCAATGCGAGAAGTATTCTAGTTTAATATTTTTGTATAACTAGCTCATTTCCTATGTATTTAGTTAAGATTTCGTGAATACTTTGATTTCACTAATCTATATCCACACAATTTGGAATAAAATACAAGCAAATCTTATTTACTTGGACGTGGTACGTTGATTGACTTCTTTTTAATCGATCACACATTGTGTTTTCTTGTTACGCATGCATAGTTTCATTCCGCCACTGTAATGTGTTTCTTGATTCTTATTGAGTCAATACGAGTCGTTTCTTGTCATTTAAAACTTGTGTTCCTTTCCTTCATGGTCAATAAAGGATTCCATGGATCGAAAGTTGTTATTTGGATAGATTCAATGGAATTTTGAGGCAAGATTGTTCGAAGTTGGTTGTGGAGTGTTCTTGATGAGTTTTGGGTAGGATGGATTGATTTCAAGAGTCATTCGTGTGGTTTCGTGTTCGGTTTTAGTTTTGATTCAAACAATAGATGCTATGGTCCATTCGTGATAAATTAGTGCGATTCCAATGATTATTATAATCAAATGTGATTAGATTGGATCTGGAGTGTGTTGAGATGGTTAGATAATCAAAACTCCACAACATTGAAGGCTGTCACGAAAAGCAAAAAGCTACCAATGCGAGAAGTATTCTAGTTTAATATTTTTGTATAACTAGCTCATTTCCTATGTATTTAGTTAAGATTTCGTGAATACTTTGATTTCACTAATCTATATCCACACAATTTGGAATAAAATACAAGCAAATCTTATTTACTTGGACGTGGTACGTTGATTGACTTCTTTTTAATCGATCACACATTGTGTTTTCTTGTTACGCATGCATAGTTTCATTCCGCCACTGTAATGTGTTTCTTGATTCTTATTGAGTCAATACGAGTCGTTTCTTGTCATTTAAAACTTGTGTTCCTTTCCTTCATGGTCAATAAAGGATTCCATGGATCGAAAGTTGTTATTTGGATAGATTCAATGGAATTTTGAGGCAAGATTGTTCGAAGTTGGTTGTGGAGTGTTCTTGATGAGTTTTGGGTAGGATGGATTGATTTCAAGAGTCATTCGTGTGGTTTCGTGTTCGGTTTTAGTTTTGATTCAAACAATAGATGCTATGGTCCATTCGTGATAAATTAGTGCGATTCCAATGATTATTATAATCAAATGTGATTAGATTGGATCTGGAGTGTGTTGAGATGGTTAGATAATCAAAACTCCACAACATTGAAGGCTGTCACGAAAAGCAAAAAGCTACCAATGCGAGAAGTATTCTAGTTTAATATTTTTGTATAACTAGCTCATTTCCTATGTATTTAGTTAAGATTTCGTGAATACTTTGATTTCACTAATCTATATCCACACAATTTGGAATAAAATACAAGCAAATCTTATTTACTTGGACGTGGTACGTTGATTGACTTCTTTTTAATCGATCACACATTGTGTTTTCTTGTTACGCATGCATAGTTTCATTCCGCCACTGTAATGTGTTTCTTGATTCTTATTGAGTCAATACGAGTCGTTTCTTGTCATTTAAAACTTGTGTTCCTTTCCTTCATGGTCAATAAAGGATTCCATGGATCGAAAGTTGTTATTTGGATAGATTCAATGGAATTTTGAGGCAAGATTGTTCGAAGTTGGTTGTGGAGTGTTCTTGATGAGTTTTGGGTAGGATGGATTGATTTCAAGAGTCATTCGTGTGGTTTCGTGTTCGGTTTTAGTTTTGATTCAAACAATAGATGCTATGGTCCATTCGTGATAAATTAGTGCGATTCCAATGATTATTATAATCAAATGTGATTAGATTGGATCTGGAGTGTGTTGAGATGGTTAGATAATCAAAACTCCACAACATTGAAGGCTGTCACGAAAAGCAAAAAGCTACCAATGCGAGAAGTATTCTAGTTTAATATTTTTGTATAACTAGCTCATTTCCTATGTATTTAGTTAAGATTTCGTGAATACTTTGATTTCACTAATCTATATCCACACAATTGGAATAAAATACAAGCAAATCTTATTTACTTGGACGTGGTACGTTGATTGACTTCTTTTTAATCGATCACACATTGTGTTTTCTTGTTACGCATGCATAGTTTCATTCCGCCACTGTAATGTGTTTCTTGATTCTTATTGAGTCAATACGAGTCGTTTCTTGTCATTTAAAACTTGTGTTCCTTTCCTTCATGGTCAATAAAGGATTCCATGGATCGAAAGTTGTTATTTGGATAGATTCAATGGAATTTTGAGGCAAGATTGTTCGAAGTTGGTTGTGGAGTGTTCTTGATGAGTTTTGGGTAGGATGGATTGATTTCAAGAGTCATTCGTGTGGTTTCGTGTTCGGTTTTAGTTTTGATTCAAACAATAGATGCTATGGTCCATTCGTGATAAATTAGTGCGATTCCAATGATTATTATAATCAAATGTGATTAGATTGGATCTGGAGTGTGTTGAGATGGTTAGATAATCAAAACTCCACAACATTGAAGGCTGTCACGAAAAGCAAAAAGCTACCAATGCGAGAAGTATTCTAGTTTAATATTTTTGTATAACTAGCTCATTTCCTATGTATTTAGTTAAGATTTCGTGAATACTTTGATTTCACTAATCTATATCCACACAATTTGGAATAAAATACAAGCAAATCTTATTTACTTGGACGTGGTACGTTGATTGACTTCTTTTTAATCGATCACACATTGTGTTTTCTTGTTACGCATGCATAGTTTCATTCCGCCACTGTAATGTGTTTCTTGATTCTTATTGAGTCAATACGAGTCGTTTCTTGTCATTTAAAACTTGTGTTCCTTTCCTTCATGGTCAATAAAGGATTCCATGGATCGAAAGTTGTTATTTGGATAGATTCAATGGAATTTTGAGGCAAGATTGTTCGAAGTTGGTTGTGGAGTGTTCTTGATGAGTTTTGGGTAGGATGGATTGATTTCAAGAGTCATTCGTGTGGTTTCGTGTTCGGTTTTAGTTTTGATTCAAACAATAGATGCTATGGTCCATTCGTGATAAATTAGTGCGATTCCAATGATTATTATAATCAAATGTGATTAGATTGGATCTGGAGTGTGTTGAGATGGTTAGATAATCAAAACTCCACAACATTGAAGGCTGTCACGAAAAGCAAAAAGCTACCAATGCGAGAAGTATTCTAGTTTAATATTTTTGTATAACTAGCTCATTTCCTATGTATTTAGTTAAGATTTCGTGAATACTTTGATTTCACTAATCTATATCCACACAATTTGGAATAAAATACAAGCAAATCTTATTTACTTGGACGTGGTACGTTGATTGACTTCTTTTTAATCGATCACACATTGTGTTTTCTTGTTACGCATGCATAGTTTCATTCCGCCACTGTAATGTGTTTCTTGATTCTTATTGAGTCAATACGAGTCGTTTCTTGTCATTTAAAACTTGTGTTCCTTTCCTTCATGGTCAATAAAGGATTCCATGGATCGAAAGTTGTTATTTGGATAGATTCAATGGAATTTTGAGGCAAGATTGTTCGAAGTTGGTTGTGGAGTGTTCTTGATGAGTTTTGGGTAGGATGGATTGATTTCAAGAGTCATTCGTGTGGTTTCGTGTTCGGTTTTAGTTTTGATTCAAACAATAGATGCTATGGTCCATTCGTGATAAATTAGTGCGATTCCAATGATTATTATAATCAAATGTGATTAGATTGGATCTGGAGTGTGTTGAGATGGTTAGATAATCAAAACTCCACAACATTGAAGGCTGTCACGAAAAGCAAAAAGCTACCAATGCGAGAAGTATTCTAGTTTAATATTTTTGTATAACTAGCTCATTTCCTATGTATTTAGTTAAGATTTCGTGAATACTTTGATTTCACTAATCTATATCCACACAATTTGGAATAAAATACAAGCAAATCTTATTTACTTGGACGTGGTACGTTGATTGACTTCTTTTTAATCGATCACACATTGTGTTTTCTTGTTACGCATGCATAGTTTCATTCCGCCACTGTAATGTGTTTCTTGATTCTTATTGAGTCAATACGAGTCGTTTCTTGTCATTTAAAACTTGTGTTCCTTTCCTTCATGGTCAATAAAGGATTCCATGGATCGAAAGTTGTTATTTGGATAGATTCAATGGAATTTTGAGGCAAGATTGTTCGAAGTTGGTTGTGGAGTGTTCTTGATGAGTTTTGGGTAGGATGGATTGATTTCAAGAGTCATTCGTGTGGTTTCGTGTTCGGTTTTAGTTTTGATTCAAACAATAGATGCTATGGTCCATTCGTGATAAATTAGTGCGATTCCAATGATTATTATAATCAAATGTGATTAGATTGGATCTGGAGTGTGTTGAGATGGTTAGATAATCAAAACTCCACAACATTGAAGGCTGTCACGAAAAGCAAAAAGCTACCAATGCGAGAAGTATTCTAGTTTAATATTTTTGTATAACTAGCTCATTTCCTATGTATTTAGTTAAGATTTCGTGAATACTTTGATTTCACTAATCTATATCCACACAATTTGGAATAAAATACAAGCAAATCTTATTTACTTGGACGTGGTACGTTGATTGACTTCTTTTTAATCGATCACACATTGTGTTTTCTTGTTACGCATGCATAGTTTCATTCCGCCACTGTAATGTGTTTCTTGATTCTTATTGAGTCAATACGAGTCGTTTCTTGTCATTTAAAACTTGTGTTCCTTTCCTTCATGGTCAATAAAGGATTCCATGGATCGAAAGTTGTTATTTGGATAGATTCAATGGAATTTTGAGGCAAGATTGTTCGAAGTTGGTTGTGGAGTGTTCTTGATGAGTTTTGGGTAGGATGGATTGATTTCAAGAGTCATTCGTGTGGTTTCGTGTTCGGTTTTAGTTTTGATTCAAACAATAGATGCTATGGTCCATTCGTGATAAATTAGTGCGATTCCAATGATTATTATAATCAAATGTGATTAGATTGGATCTGGAGTGTGTTGAGATGGTTAGATAATCAAAACTCCACAACATTGAAGGCTGTCACGAAAAGCAAAAAGCTACCAATGCGAGAAGTATTCTAGTTTAATATTTTTGTATAACTAGCTCATTTCCTATGTATTTAGTTAAGATTTCGTGAATACTTTGATTTCACTAATCTATATCCACACAATTTGGAATAAAATACAAGCAAATCTTATTTACTTGGACGTGGTACGTTGATTGACTTCTTTTTAATCGATCACACATTGTGTTTTCTTGTTACGCATGCATAGTTTCATTCCGCCACTGTAATGTGTTTCTTGATTCTTATTGAGTCAATACGAGTCGTTTCTTGTCATTTAAAACTTGTGTTCCTTTCCTTCATGGTCAATAAAGGATTCCATGGATCGAAAGTTGTTATTTGGATAGATTCAATGGAATTTTGAGGCAAGATTGTTCGAAGTTGGTTGTGGAGTGTTCTTGATGAGTTTTGGGTAGGATGGATTGATTTCAAGAGTCATTCGTGTGGTTTCGTGTTCGGTTTTAGTTTTGATTCAAACAATAGATGCTATGGTCCATTCGTGATAAATTAGTGCGATTCCAATGATTATTATAATCAAATGTGATTAGATTGGATCTGGAGTGTGTTGAGATGGTTAGATAATCAAAACTCCACAACATTGAAGGCTGTCACGAAAAGCAAAAAGCTACCAATGCGAGAAGTATTCTAGTTTAATATTTTTGTATAACTAGCTCATTTCCTATGTATTTAGTTAAGATTTCGTGAATACTTTGATTTCACTAATCTATATCCACACAATTTGGAATAAAATACAAGCAAATCTTATTTACTTGGACGTGGTACGTTGATTGACTTCTTTTTAATCGATCACACATTGTGTTTTCTTGTTACGCATGCATAGTTTCATTCCGCCACTGTAATGTGTTTCTTGATTCTTATTGAGTCAATACGAGTCGTTTCTTGTCATTTAAAACTTGTGTTCCTTTCCTTCATGGTCAATAAAGGATTCCATGGATCGAAAGTTGTTATTTGGATAGATTCAATGGAATTTTGAGGCAAGATTGTTCGAAGTTGGTTGTGGAGTGTTCTTGATGAGTTTTGGGTAGGATGGATTGATTTCAAGAGTCATTCGTGTGGTTTCGTGTTCGGTTTTAGTTTTGATTCAAACAATAGATGCTATGGTCCATTCGTGATAAATTAGTGCGATTCCAATGATTATTATAATCAAATGTGATTAGATTGGATCTGGAGTGTGTTGAGATGGTTAGATAATCAAAACTCCACAACATTGAAGGCTGTCACGAAAAGCAAAAAGCTACCAATGCGAGAAGTATTCTAGTTTAATATTTTTGTATAACTAGCTCATTTCCTATGTATTTAGTTAAGATTTCGTGAATACTTTGATTTCACTAATCTATATCCACACAATTTGGAATAAAATACAAGCAAATCTTATTTACTTGGACGTGGTACGTTGATTGACTTCTTTTTAATCGATCACACATTGTGTTTTCTTGTTACGCATGCATAGTTTCATTCCGCCACTGTAATGTGTTTCTTGATTCTTATTGAGTCAATACGAGTCGTTTCTTGTCATTTAAAACTTGTGTTCCTTTCCTTCATGGTCAATAAAGGATTCCATGGATCGAAAGTTGTTATTTGGATAGATTCAATGGAATTTTGAGGCAAGATTGTTCGAAGTTGGTTGTGGAGTGTTCTTGATGAGTTTTGGGTAGGATGGATTGATTTCAAGAGTCATTCGTGTGGTTTCGTGTTCGGTTTTAGTTTTGATTCAAACAATAGATGCTATGGTCCATTCGTGATAAATTAGTGCGATTCCAATGATTATTATAATCAAATGTGATTAGATTGGATCTGGAGTGTGTTGAGATGGTTAGATAATCAAAACTCCACAACATTGAAGGCTGTCACGAAAAGCAAAAAGCTACCAATGCGAGAAGTATTCTAGTTTAATATTTTTGTATAACTAGCTCATTTCCTATGTATTTAGTTAAGATTTCGTGAATACTTTGATTTCACTAATCTATATCCACACAATTTGGAATAAAATACAAGCAAATCTTATTTACTTGGACGTGGTACGTTGATTGACTTCTTTTTAATCGATCACACATTGTGTTTTCTTGTTACGCATGCATAGTTTCATTCCGCCACTGTAATGTGTTTCTTGATTCTTATTGAGTCAATACGAGTCGTTTCTTGTCATTTAAAACTTGTGTTCCTTTCCTTCATGGTCAATAAAGGATTCCATGGATCGAAAGTTGTTATTTGGATAGATTCAATGGAATTTTGAGGCAAGATTGTTCGAAGTTGGTTGTGGAGTGTTCTTGATGAGTTTTGGGTAGGATGGATTGATTTCAAGAGTCATTCGTGTGGTTTCGTGTTCGGTTTTAGTTTTGATTCAAACAATAGATGCTATGGTCCATTCGTGATAAATTAGTGCGATTCCAATGATTATTATAATCAAATGTGATTAGATTGGATCTGGAGTGTGTTGAGATGGTTAGATAATCAAAACTCCACAACATTGAAGGCTGTCACGAAAAGCAAAAAGCTACCAATGCGAGAAGTATTCTAGTTTAATATTTTTGTATAACTAGCTCATTTCCTATGTATTTAGTTAAGATTTCGTGAATACTTTGATTTCACTAATCTATATCCACACAATTTGGAATAAAATACAAGCAAATCTTATTTACTTGGACGTGGTACGTTGATTGACTTCTTTTTAATCGATCACACATTGTGTTTTCTTGTTACGCATGCATAGTTTCATTCCGCCACTGTAATGTGTTTCTTGATTCTTATTGAGTCAATACGAGTCGTTTCTTGTCATTTAAAACTTGTGTTCCTTTCCTTCATGGTCAATAAAGGATTCCATGGATCGAAAGTTGTTATTTGGATAGATTCAATGGAATTTTGAGGCAAGATTGTTCGAAGTTGGTTGTGGAGTGTTCTTGATGAGTTTTGGGTAGGATGGATTGATTTCAAGAGTCATTCGTGTGGTTTCGTGTTCGGTTTTAGTTTTGATTCAAACAATAGATGCTATGGTCCATTCGTGATAAATTAGTGCGATTCCAATGATTATTATAATCAAATGTGATTAGATTGGATCTGGAGTGTGTTGAGATGGTTAGATAATCAAAACTCCACAACATTGAAGGCTGTCACGAAAAGCAAAAAGCTACCAATGCGAGAAGTATTCTAGTTTAATATTTTTGTATAACTAGCTCATTTCCTATGTATTTAGTTAAGATTTCGTGAATACTTTGATTTCACTAATCTATATCCACACAATTTGGAATAAAATACAAGCAAATCTTATTTACTTGGACGTGGTACGTTGATTGACTTCTTTTTAATCGATCACACATTGTGTTTTCTTGTTACGCATGCATAGTTTCATTCCGCCACTGTAATGTGTTTCTTGATTCTTATTGAGTCAATACGAGTCGTTTCTTGTCATTTAAAACTTGTGTTCCTTTCCTTCATGGTCAATAAAGGATTCCATGGATCGAAAGTTGTTATTTGGATAGATTCAATGGAATTTTGAGGCAAGATTGTTCGAAGTTGGTTGTGGAGTGTTCTTGATGAGTTTTGGGTAGGATGGATTGATTTCAAGAGTCATTCGTGTGGTTTCGTGTTCGGTTTTAGTTTTGATTCAAACAATAGATGCTATGGTCCATTCGTGATAAATTAGTGCGATTCCAATGATTATTATAATCAAATGTGATTAGATTGGATCTGGAGTGTGTTGAGATGGTTAGATAATCAAAACTCCACAACATTGAAGGCTGTCACGAAAAGCAAAAAGCTACCAATGCGAGAAGTATTCTAGTTTAATATTTTTGTATAACTAGCTCATTTCCTATGTATTTAGTTAAGATTTCGTGAATACTTTGATTTCACTAATCTATATCCACACAATTTGGAATAAAATACAAGCAAATCTTATTTACTTGGACGTGGTACGTTGATTGACTTCTTTTTAATCGATCACACATTGTGTTTTCTTGTTACGCATGCATAGTTTCATTCCGCCACTGTAATGTGTTTCTTGATTCTTATTGAGTCAATACGAGTCGTTTCTTGTCATTTAAAACTTGTGTTCCTTTCCTTCATGGTCAATAAAGGATTCCATGGATCGAAAGTTGTTATTTGGATAGATTCAATGGAATTTTGAGGCAAGATTGTTCGAAGTTGGTTGTGGAGTGTTCTTGATGAGTTTTGGGTAGGATGGATTGATTTCAAGAGTCATTCGTGTGGTTTCGTGTTCGGTTTTAGTTTTGATTCAAACAATAGATGCTATGGTCCATTCGTGATAAATTAGTGCGATTCCAATGATTATTATAATCAAATGTGATTAGATTGGATCTGGAGTGTGTTGAGATGGTTAGATAATCAAAACTCCACAACATTGAAGGCTGTCACGAAAAGCAAAAAGCTACCAATGCGAGAAGTATTCTAGTTTAATATTTTTGTATAACTAGCTCATTTCCTATGTATTTAGTTAAGATTTCGTGAATACTTTGATTTCACTAATCTATATCCACACAATTTGGAATAAAATACAAGCAAATCTTATTTACTTGGACGTGGTACGTTGATTGACTTCTTTTTAATCGATCACACATTGTGTTTTCTTGTTACGCATGCATAGTTTCATTCCGCCACTGTAATGTGTTTCTTGATTCTTATTGAGTCAATACGAGTCGTTTCTTGTCATTTAAAACTTGTGTTCCTTTCCTTCATGGTCAATAAAGGATTCCATGGATCGAAAGTTGTTATTTGGATAGATTCAATGGAATTTTGAGGCAAGATTGTTCGAAGTTGGTTGTGGAGTGTTCTTGATGAGTTTTGGGTAGGATGGATTGATTTCAAGAGTCATTCGTGTGGTTTCGTGTTCGGTTTTAGTTTTGATTCAAACAATAGATGCTATGGTCCATTCGTGATAAATTAGTGCGATTCCAATGATTATTATAATCAAATGTGATTAGATTGGATCTGGAGTGTGTTGAGATGGTTAGATAATCAAAACTCCACAACATTGAAGGCTGTCACGAAAAGCAAAAAGCTACCAATGCGAGAAGTATTCTAGTTTAATATTTTTGTATAACTAGCTCATTTCCTATGTATTTAGTTAAGATTTCGTGAATACTTTGATTTCACTAATCTATATCCACACAATTTGGAATAAAATACAAGCAAATCTTATTTACTTGGACGTGGTACGTTGATTGACTTCTTTTTAATCGATCACACATTGTGTTTTCTTGTTACGCATGCATAGTTTCATTCCGCCACTGTAATGTGTTTCTTGATTCTTATTGAGTCAATACGAGTCGTTTCTTGTCATTTAAAACTTGTGTTCCTTTCCTTCATGGTCAATAAAGGATTCCATGGATCGAAAGTTGTTATTTGGATAGATTCAATGGAATTTTGAGGCAAGATTGTTCGAAGTTGGTTGTGGAGTGTTCTTGATGAGTTTTGGGTAGGATGGATTGATTTCAAGAGTCATTCGTGTGGTTTCGTGTTCGGTTTTAGTTTTGATTCAAACAATAGATGCTATGGTCCATTCGTGATAAATTAGTGCGATTCCAATGATTATTATAATCAAATGTGATTAGATTGGATCTGGAGTGTGTTGAGATGGTTAGATAATCAAAACTCCACAACATTGAAGGCTGTCACGAAAAGCAAAAAGCTACCAATGCGAGAAGTATTCTAGTTTAATATTTTTGTATAACTAGCTCATTTCCTATGTATTTAGTTAAGATTTCGTGAATACTTTGATTTCACTAATCTATATCCACACAATTTGGAATAAAATACAAGCAAATCTTATTTACTTGGACGTGGTACGTTGATTGACTTCTTTTTAATCGATCACACATTGTGTTTTCTTGTTACGCATGCATAGTTTCATTCCGCCACTGTAATGTGTTTCTTGATTCTTATTGAGTCAATACGAGTCGTTTCTTGTCATTTAAAACTTGTGTTCCTTTCCTTCATGGTCAATAAAGGATTCCATGGATCGAAAGTTGTTATTTGGATAGATTCAATGGAATTTTGAGGCAAGATTGTTCGAAGTTGGTTGTGGAGTGTTCTTGATGAGTTTTGGGTAGGATGGATTGATTTCAAGAGTCATTCGTGTGGTTTCGTGTTCGGTTTTAGTTTTGATTCAAACAATAGATGCTATGGTCCATTCGTGATAAATTAGTGCGATTCCAATGATTATTATAATCAAATGTGATTAGATTGGATCTGGAGTGTGTTGAGATGGTTAGATAATCAAAACTCCACAACATTGAAGGCTGTCACGAAAAGCAAAAAGCTACCAATGCGAGAAGTATTCTAGTTTAATATTTTTGTATAACTAGCTCATTTCCTATGTATTTAGTTAAGATTTCGTGAATACTTTGATTTCACTAATCTATATCCACACAATTTGGAATAAAATACAAGCAAATCTTATTTACTTGGACGTGGTACGTTGATTGACTTCTTTTTAATCGATCACACATTGTGTTTTCTTGTTACGCATGCATAGTTTCATTCCGCCACTGTAATGTGTTTCTTGATTCTTATTGAGTCAATACGAGTCGTTTCTTGTCATTTAAAACTTGTGTTCCTTTCCTTCATGGTCAATAAAGGATTCCATGGATCGAAAGTTGTTATTTGGATAGATTCAATGGAATTTTGAGGCAAGATTGTTCGAAGTTGGTTGTGGAGTGTTCTTGATGAGTTTTGGGTAGGATGGATTGATTTCAAGAGTCATTCGTGTGGTTTCGTGTTCGGTTTTAGTTTTGATTCAAACAATAGATGCTATGGTCCATTCGTGATAAATTAGTGCGATTCCAATGATTATTATAATCAAATGTGATTAGATTGGATCTGGAGTGTGTTGAGATGGTTAGATAATCAAAACTCCACAACATTGAAGGCTGTCACGAAAAGCAAAAAGCTACCAATGCGAGAAGTATTCTAGTTTAATATTTTTGTATAACTAGCTCATTTCCTATGTATTTAGTTAAGATTTCGTGAATACTTTGATTTCACTAATCTATATCCACACAATTTGGAATAAAATACAAGCAAATCTTATTTACTTGGACGTGGTACGTTGATTGACTTCTTTTTAATCGATCACACATTGTGTTTTCTTGTTACGCATGCATAGTTTCATTCCGCCACTGTAATGTGTTTCTTGATTCTTATTGAGTCAATACGAGTCGTTTCTTGTCATTTAAAACTTGTGTTCCTTTCCTTCATGGTCAATAAAGGATTCCATGGATCGAAAGTTGTTATTTGGATAGATTCAATGGAATTTTGAGGCAAGATTGTTCGAAGTTGGTTGTGGAGTGTTCTTGATGAGTTTTGGGTAGGATGGATTGATTTCAAGAGTCATTCGTGTGGTTTCGTGTTCGGTTTTAGTTTTGATTCAAACAATAGATGCTATGGTCCATTCGTGATAAATTAGTGCGATTCCAATGATTATTATAATCAAATGTGATTAGATTGGATCTGGAGTGTGTTGAGATGGTTAGATAATCAAAACTCCACAACATTGAAGGCTGTCACGAAAAGCAAAAGCTACCAATGCGAGAAGTATTCTAGTTTAATATTTTTGTATAACTAGCTCATTTCCTATGTATTTAGTTAAGATTTCGTGAATACTTTGATTTCACTAATCTATATCCACACAATTTGGAATAAAATACAAGCAAATCTTATTTACTTGGACGTGGTACGTTGATTGACTTCTTTTTAATCGATCACACATTGTGTTTTCTTGTTACGCATGCATAGTTTCATTCCGCCACTGTAATGTGTTTCTTGATTCT
This sequence comes from Flaveria robusta, assembly GCA_025506415.1. Lineage (NCBI taxonomy): Eukaryota > Viridiplantae > Streptophyta > Magnoliopsida > Asterales > Asteraceae > Flaveria > Flaveria robusta. The sequence continues at coordinate 127,499 of JACCIZ010000157.1, forward strand.
TATTGAGTCAATACGAGTCGTTTCTTGTCATTTAAAACTTGTGTTCCTTTCCTTCATGGTCAATAAAGGATTCCATGGATCGAAAGTTGTTATTTGGATAGATTCAATGGAATTTTGAGGCAAGATTGTTCGAAGTTGGTTGTGGAGTGTTCTTGATGAGTTTTGGGTAGGATGGATTGATTTCAAGAGTCATTCGTGTGGTTTCGTGTTCGGTTTTAGTTTTGATTCAAACAATAGATGCTATGGTCCATTCGTGATAAATTAGTGCGATTCCAATGATTATTATCGTCAAATGTGATTAGATTGGATCTGGAGTGTGTTGAGATGGTTAGATAATCAAAACTCCACAACATTGAAGGCTGTCACGAAAACCAAAAAACTACCAATGCGAAAGTATTCTAGTTTAATATTTTGTGTATAACTAGCTCATTTCCTATGTATTTAGTTAAGATTTCGTGAATACTTTGATTTCACTAATCTATATCCACACAATTGAGAATAAATACAAGCAAATCTTATTTACTTGGACGTGGTACGTTGATTGACTTCTTTTTAATCGATCACACATTGTGTTTTCTTGTTACGCATGCATAGTTTCATTCCGCCACTGTAATGTGTTTCTTGATTCTTATTGATCAATACGATCGTTTCTTGTCATTTAAAACTTGTGTTCCTTTCCTTCATGGTCAATAAAGGATTCCATGGATCGAAAGTTGTTATTTGGATAGATTCAATGGAATTTTGAGGCAAGATTGTTCGAAGTTGGTTGTGGATGTTCTTGAAGAGTTTTGGGTAGGATGGATTGATTTCAAGAGTCATTCGTGGGTTTCGTGTTCGGTTTTAGTTTTGATTCAAACAATAGATGCTATGGTCCATTTGTGATAAATTAGTGCGATTCCAATGATTATTATAATCAATGTGATTAGATTGATCTGGAGTGTGTTGAGATGGTTAATAATCAAAACTCCACAACATTGAAGG